>CAUYON010064540.1:0-22997 GCA_963573935.1 Arctocebus calabarensis | reverse complement strand
AAAAAAGAGAACCCGGACCCTCCTAGTCTTGTGAATTATCTCTAAACAATATGGTTGGTGTCCAGAAAATATAGTTAACCCCTATATTTAAAAGAGTGGGTAAAAGAGAAATGCTATTAAGATGTAGCAAAGAGGCTTGGCGCCCGTGGCTCAACAGGCTAAGGTGCCAGCCACGTACACCTGACCTGGCGGGTTTGAATCCAGCCCCGGCCAGCCAAAAAACAATGAAGGCTGCAACCAAAAAATGGCGGGGCCTTGTGGTGGGCGCCTGTAATCCCAGCTACTTGAGAGGTGGAGGCAGGAGACTCGCTTGAGCCCAGGAATTGGAGGTTGCTGTGAGCTGTGATGCCATAGCACTCTATCCAGGGTGATAGCTTGAGACTCTGTCTCAAAAAAAAAATTCTCTTGATGATAACTTCTGGCCAAGAATACTCTATAGCCTAAGTCTCAAAGTGAAAAGGAGGCCAGAAATTGCCTCCGTGACTGGAAGAGTCATCAGGCCACCACAACACACACACACACACACACACACATACACACATACATATACACACACACACAAACACACATGAGAGGAGCCTTCCTCAATAGATACCAGGGTTCCTCCATGGCTGACTGAAGGGCACAGGCCTACTTTTTGCAGGGCCCTAACCGTAGCCCTTTTCATCCCACAGCGCCACTTGAGCTCCAGCATTCCACCTGACCTGGAGCAAAGTTGTGAGCAAGTCAGCCTAGCTGATAAAACCACACATTTGCCGTTTCCAGTGGTTTACCAAACACTGTGGCCCCTTTTCTAAATAGCTTGGAAATTGAGACTTGGAGAGAAAGTGTCATTTACTCAAGGTCACACATCTCGGTGGGTGGCAGGACTCAGTCTGGACTCAGTTCTCTGGCCCCAGATGAGGGCTTTTCAGGCAGGCAGGCCTGGAGAGTCTGGGCTTGCTCTGGAGTGCTCACGTTTCCAGGAACCTCTGAGAGCCCCCAGATGATTGGCTCGAGGGCTCGAGGCAGGGCCCTGGGTCCCAGGGTGCCACCTGCAGATGCTGATGTAAGAGACGCTGTCTGTGGAAGGGGATGAACTTGATGGGCAATCCTGGCACCCCAAAAAGGGAATCAACAGGCAGAGATCTGAAGTTTCACTTAGGGGAGGAGAGGGCTTCATACAGATTTGCAGAGACTTGGCTCAATTGCTTCAACCAGATAATCACACAGGAACTAATTAGCACCTTCCATCCAAACTCAGCCCTCTGGGGCAGGAGGATGCTCAGTGGAGAAGAGAAACCCATTAATTACTTTATCAGGAAGCACTGATAAGAACCTGAAAAGGTATTGCTCTAAGGCTCTGAGCTAATTAAAGAGGTCTGTAGGGTGAAGGAATGTATCTCACCCCTAGGGAGCAGAACACCTGCATTTTGATTCTTAGCACTGGCCTCATACCTGCAGTTCAGCAACCTCAAGACTGGGTCATTGGGAATCAGGAAGTCTGCTAGCTGCAGTGCCAGCTCAGCCCAAGGGGTGAAGAGGTTCTGGAGGAGGCAGAGCTCCCCCAAGACTACACAAATAGCACCACTAGGATGTGATGTAGAGTGAGCATCACTCACTGGTGTTACTATCGTGCCCAGTTTTGTGGGTGAGAAAAGTGAGGCCCAAATGGCATAAAGTGTCCAGTCAGGGAGCTTACAAGTAGGAAGAGGTAGAAGCCCAACTTGAGGCCAGATCTCCAGTACAAATCCTTATGTTATTAGCACCACCCTGAGACACGATTCTGCAGGCTGTGGAGGCAACACTACCAGACAGGCAGGCCTGGTTCCAGTCCTGGCATTCCTCTTTCCCTTCTCTGAGCCTTGGTTTTTCCATCAGTAAAATGGGGCTAACTACACCTCCTTGGATGGTTATCAGGAGGAGTACGTGGGCAAGAGGATGCTTGGGGACCCTAGAACAGAGCTTGAGAGTCATTAGTGTCAGTCTGTAATGGACCACTTTGCAAAGTGGATTTTAGCTTCAGAAATTTTAGTTCAAATGAACAGAGACACTCAATGTGCAAAGAGGTAAGAGTGGAACTTCTCTGAAGGAAGGGTGGGAGGCATTTTGGCACTCCATCCACTTGGGTCCCTCTGTCCCCAGCAGAGGTTCTGTTGAATGCCCAGAATTTCTGAGAACACAACCAGACAACCCAGATCTGAAGGAAGCGGGATGCCCCTGGGATCTCAAGGGACTCTGAACAAGTGCCCCACATTAAGACAAATATTTGGTGTCCTTTTTTCTCTTTTTAAAGTTCAGAATTCAACATTTGATGTCACAGAGGACTTAATGGCCTATGCATTCGAGCTGTTCTCCCTGAGGGGCTGAAGGATTTGACATGGCCCTCTTGACCTGCTTTCACCTAGTTGCTTTTGGCTGACTGTACCTCTAGCTGGCCTAGGAAGAGGGGGCAACCAACCCTATGACCTTGGCATCCATTGCTATAGTCCAACCTACTGGACTAGCCAGCTTGTCATCCATCATGGAAACAGCAACATTTTGATTGGAAACACTTGTTTATGCCTTCTAGGAAAATAAAAATATCACAATAGCACTGTTCTACTGGATAATTACAAAATGGCCTAGAGAGAACAGAATGCCTTTCCTAAAGAAGGATCCAAAGAGCAAGGTCAGGACACACTGAAACCTGTTTCCCAGAATGTAAGATGTTATGAGAACAAACCCTGGTTCCTAAGAAGACATGAAAAGAGCAGGCCATCATCCTATGGCATCTGAACATGGAGTTTTGTGCTAGGAACTAACTGCTTGTTCATTTCTTTTGTTTACAAAAGGTGGCTCCGAATCGCCAGCTGTATTGATGTTCTGGGAGGTCAGGACTGAGGAGATGGGAAAGGGGCCTTTGTTGAGGATTCTTCCTGCAATGACCTTATTTGTAATTATTACAGAAACCATCAATCCCATGGATATGTTATCTCCTGCCTCTGTCCTTCCTCCGCCAACTGGGCTGCTCAAAACCCGCCTAATCTGGAGTGAGTGGCCTCAGATCTCCTGTGTGTCTGGGACTTGCGCCTTCACTGGGGTGTTACCTCACCGAATCCTCAGAACTCCCCTGGAATGCAGGGACTCATCTCAATTCATGGTTGTGAAACTGAGGCTGAAAGTGGTCGGGAGCCTTCACTGTGGCCTTGCCGCTGTGGGGTAGTCAGGATTCAAGCTGGGTCCACCCGGGGTTAGCCCAGTGCTCTTTCAAGTCTTGCCCATGAAAAACTTCCAGAGAAATCCTACCTTTGTCCAGCCATTCCAGATACTGCCCAGAAGGACACCTAGGACAGCCTAGAAGATTCAGCCTGGTCAATTCTAATTTTACACAGGCAGGTCCCTTCTCTAGATGGTAGTTTTCTCATCTGTAAAGCAGAGGGTGTGGATCTCTAAGCCACTTCCTGCTCTGCCCCTCCACCCCATGGCTGCCTGTGTACATTGGGGCTTGGCTCTGGGTCTCAGTCTGACGTCTTGGCGTGTCCTGGGTCCTTTGGGTATCTTTTCCACAGAGGAACACCAGGCCCACATCCTCAACCCCTCCAGCTATCGCTGCTCACCCAGCTCCAAGGTGGCTGTCCCACTGCACTCTGGGGGAGTTAGGAAGGGGTCAGACCCTGGAAGGTGGCACAGCCCCCTGGTGGCTGCAGAGCAGGCAGCTGTGACTGGGGCTGAGGGACTTCCTCCAGGCAGGGGCTGCCCAGACAAATTAGCTCTCAGGTGTTTTAATGTAAATGTGAATACACGCTGCTGCCCTGCGTTCAGCCATTAGTTTCTGGTAACTGTGAAACAGCGAGGGAATTGCAGAGTTGTTAAACACAGTGATGTATGGTCACAGTTCCCCAGGTGGCTGCAAATTGTTAGGAGATCGAACCCCCTGGCTCAGACTCCACACTCAACTCTTTTCTGGCAGCCTCATCTGACCCCAAACTGCTCTCTCTGGCAGTTAGGAGAACTGCTAGCTAAGCGTACAGGCTAGAGGAAGGGTTAGGAGGGTGGGGGCCCCTCCAAAGGAGTCAAGACTCGAGTGGATGCAGAAATTCCAGTCGTTCATTGGCAGAAAAAGGTATTTGAAGGTGCTGGAGGAATAGTTCTAAGCAAAACACCATGGTCCTTGCCCTCATGAAGCTTAGAGTTGAAAGGGGATGAAACAAATAGTAAACAGGTAAAGTAATAAATAAATAATCCCAAATTCAAGAAAGTGCTGGAAAGGTAAGCAGCGGAGTGGTGTGATGGAGAAAAAAGGTGTGTTGGGCTGGAGCAAGGGGTTTCTACTAAAGCAGTGACTTCAAGACGACCTACCTCAAGAGGTGACATGTAAGCTGCAAGTTGAAAGTCTGGGAACCAGCTGGTCCAGAGGTTGAGGAGAGAGACGGGGGCAAAGTCAAAGGCCCCAAAACAGAGGTCAACGAAATTTCTGCAAAGGACCATAGCAAATATGTTAGGCTTCCTGGTCCATACATCCCTCCCACGCCTGTGCCCCAATGAAACTTTATTTACAAAACAGAAGTAGACATTATTTTGCCAATCTGTGCCCTGAAACAGTAAGACATGCAAGGCTGACCCAGGGGAGGGGAAGGTGGGGAGGGTCTCAGGGTGAGAGAGAGAAGACAGAAGCAGGTCTTGGAGGGCCTTGGAGGGCCTTGGAGGGCACGGTAAGGACTTTGGTGGTTATTCTAAAAGCCACTGCAAGGGTTTAAGGCAGCCAAGTGACAGGACTTGATTATAGTTTATCATCATGGCTACTGTATGAAGGAAGGATTGGAGAGAGGAAAGGGGAACAGGAAGACTTGCTTGAAAGCTACTGCAGTAGCCATGGAAGGGACACTGGTGGCCATGCCATGTGGTGGAGATGAGAAAGGTGGCTGACTTTGCCATACGGTTTGGAGGTGGGCTTGAAACAGACTTGCAGCCGAGCACCTGAGGGCTGAGGAAGGGGAAATCCTCCACTGTGGCACAGGCTTCTGGCCTGAGCGTGAGGGTGCACTTATTAAGGGGTAGGAGACAAGGAAACGGAGGGGCTGAGTCAAGAGGTAGACTTGGAGATGGAAACCAGGAGTCTAGTGTCAGACACGCTAACACTGAGATGCGGTGAGATGTGCATGGGGAGAAAGAAGTCCTGCAGACACAGGTGAGGCAGGATGGCAGGGTCCAGAGGATGGGCCTCTCTCCCAGCTCCACCTGGCACCCCTGCCCCTGGGCATGGCGCCTGTTCTGATTCCTAGCTAGACCAGCCCTGACCACTCCTGATGACTTTCATGCAATTATAAAGCCTCGCTGACCCTGCTGTGGCTCAAGCCCCTCATTACCTCCGTGAATGAGGGTCATGCTCCACCAAGAGTCCATGACACCTGCCGTGTCAGGAGCCTCAGTGGCTCCAAAGCCCATGTCCAGCTGGACTCCTGGCATCCTGACTTTCCTGTTAGCTTTCCAGAAGGTCTCAGTAGTATAACCAGAAAGTACAAACTTAACTACACAAGCGCCAAATTTTGACTCGCAAAAGCAGGAGATGGGAAGGAACTGGAAGGAAATTGTTGAGCCTCCCCTCAACAACTCTGCCAAGATGAAGTGGTTCCATACAGCCTCTCGGGATGGCTCACATGGGCAAACACCCAGCTACATACTTTCTTGTAAAGGGGTCGCCAGTGACACAATACATCACCTTCTGTTATGCTCCCTCCTTGCCCGTTTCACTTCCCTTTTCCCTTCAGGGCTGTTGTCCTGAGATTACACTACCCGATAAAACACTACCCTTTGAGTTTTGCCCTAAGTTCAGTTCTGTGGGCCTATACTAGGAGTCTAGATGCTAAATATGGCAAGCACTATTTGTTTTTTTTTTTTTTTTTTTGAGACAAAGTCTCAATATGTCACTCTTGGTAGAGTGCTGTGGTGTCACAGCTCACAGCAACCTCAAACTCTTGGACTTAAGTGATTCTCTTGCCTCAGCCTCTCAAGTCGCTGGGACTACAGGTACCTACTGCAATGCCCAGCTATTTCTTTGTGGCAGTTGTTTAGCTGGCTCAGGCTGGGCTCGAACCCACCACAGGGGGTATACCACCTTGGTATAGGTGGTGGGCACTATAATCACTGTGCTATGGGTGCTGAGCCATATTTCACAAAGATTTTTAAAGTACTTATTATACTTGTATGCCAACTATTGTTCTAAGTGCCTTACAGATGTTAACTCGTTTTATCCTCATAACAATCCTATAAGCAAGATGCTATTGATATCCCCGTTTTACAGATGGGGGAACTGCAACAGAGAGGTTAATTAGCTGCACAAATCAGCGCTGTCCACAGAAACATAACTCTAGCCACATATGTAGGTCTAAATTTTCTCGTAGCCGCATTAAAAGAGCAACAAGAAGCCGAGTTCAGTGGCTCACGCCTGTAATCCTAGCACCATGGGAGGCTGAGATAGGAGGATTATTTGAGCTCAGGAGTTCAATACCAGTCTGAGCAAGAACAAAACCCTGTCTCTATTAAAAATACAAAAAAAAAATGTTATTTGAGTGTGGTGGAGTGCACCAAGGAGTTAAACCTAAGACAAAAGAAAGGACAGGGTTTTAATAGATGTGGATCAGTATTTCTCAGAGTGTGGCTCCACTAGGTACAATACACTCATTGAAGATGCTTCTCAAAAATGGAAACTTCCGGCACTTTTTTAGGCCTGAGTGGCATTTAGGAATCATTATTTGAACAAGCTCCCAAGTGAATCCTTTGCACACTAAAATTTGAGAAACACTGATACAAATATTTTGAGAGTCTGACCAATTTCTCCATCCAAACCTATCATTAATAATGAATTCCCATACCATAAAACAAGAATCAGGCAATTGAGGAAACTTGAAGACCAAATGACTATACCAAGGAATTTTTAAACTTCTAAGGTGTCATAAGGCATTGTGTTTAAGGTATTTTTAAAAAGCTTTATGTTTTAGAAATATATACTGAGATGCATTCTTGTGGTTAAAACTATATGGTATAGGAGGCAGGTGGATTACTTGAGCACACAAATTCAAGTCCAGTGTGAATAAGAACGAGACGCTATCTCCACTAAAAAATAGGAAAACCTAGCCAGATGTGGTGGTGTACACCTATAGTACCAGCTACTTGGGAGGCTAGGGCAAAAGCATTGCTTGAGCCCAAGAGTTTGAAGTTGTTGTGAGCTATGATACCACAGAACTCTACCCATTGGGGTGAAAGAGTGAGACTCTGTCTCAAAAAAAAAACAAAAAACAGAAAAGTTTGTAGGCCATAGGGAGTTGCTTCAAAATGTCCTGGGTGGACATTATAAAGGAATTATATTGGGAGGATTGTGAATGAAATAAAACTGGTCATGAACTCAGTGTGACTGAAACCAGAGATATGGCTGTAATTTGCTATTTACTCCTGTATATGTTTAAAATCTTCCATAAACAAACACTTTTAAAAACTGAATTTCAATGAGATTCATTCATTTTTATTCATTCAATAGTATTTACTGCATACCTACTATGCAATCAGGAAGGATATTTCACACTGGATAGGGATCTCCTCAGAGCCAAGGGATCATGCAAGAGGAACAGCTTGTTTGGCAGTGACTAGGCTATTTCTCACAAGAATCAATGCTAAGATCTCATGTTAGTTGATTTACTTTTTTTCTGTTAAGTGAAAATAAGTACATTGCAAAGTCATCTATCCTGAGGGTGACAATAGTTCTTCTGGGTAATGAATGGTCAGTCGTACAGATGAAGTAAAATTGCCAAGAAATTTTTACTAAGATGGAGAGGATAAAGCCAACATCAACTGAAATTTCTTTCTTTCTTTCTTTCTTTCTTTCTTTCTTTCTTTCTTTCTTTCTTTCTTTTTTTTCTATAGAGTCTTACTTTGTCGCCCTCAGTAGAGAGCTGTGGCATCACAGCTCACAGCAAACTCCAGCTCTTGGGCTTAGGCAATTCTCTTGCCTCAGCCACCTGAGTAGCTGGGGCATCTGCCACAATGCCCGGCTATTTTTTTGTTGCAGTTTGGCAGGGGATGAGTTTGAACCCGCCACCCTCGGTATATGGGGCCAGGGCCCTACACAGTCACAGGTGCTGCCCCAAATGAAATTTCTTGTGCTCACAGGTGATGGATGGATCCAGGGAAAATTATCAAATGACACTTATAGGCTGATGAGTTCTGAGCCATAGTTATAACCCAGGAAAAAGATTCAAGAGGCATCACAAACTGTTTGCTGTAGACTTTGTTTCCCCAAGCCACAAAGCCAGTTCAGAATGGTATTAAGAAAGTCTGGCAACCCAAAAGAAGTCAGGTTGAAGACAGGCTGGAAGGATACAAACTATCCTATATCTTTGATTCCAAGTGGCTATCAATTACAGTTGAATAACAAATTGGGGGGCTGGGCGGCGCCTGTGGCTCAACAAATTGGGGTGGGGGAAGGGATTTGTCACATCAAATATACACCCTGATAAAAATACATATCTTAATTCCGTATCTACTAAGTACTGAAAACCATGTCCCCTGAGAATCCACGGTTTCTGTTGAGAAATTTATGGTTACTCTAATAACAATTCTCTATGGAAACCCACAGGTTTGGAAACTTGCCAAGGGTAACTTGACCCTAGTCAGTCAAAGCTGGGTCTCGCATCTGAACTCAGGGGTCTTCTAACTGAGATATGCATCACATTCCAGACAGTAATCGGGTATAAAATAGTAATCAGGAAACCAATTTCCAGATTCTCAACTTCTAAAAGCCCTCTTCCCTAAAATGGAGTTACCCGAGAGTGAGACTAAGGTCACACCCTAGAACTTTCCCCATTTTACCAAAGAAAGGGGACCTGACATAGAGACCACCTCCGCCGAGGAATCCGTAGTCCTGGTGGTGGGCAAAAGAACAATTTTCTGTAATAACTTCGTTCTTCTCTCTCCCTACTTTCATCAAGGAATGAACACGCTTGGAGAGTCCTGTGAGAGTAAAAGGAAGGAATATTGAATACTAAAAATGGCTTTTCCATGCCTTTAAAGGTGATCAGTAAATACTTGGAAGCATAAAAAATCAGGATAAAAATCTGTGAAGAAAAGAGGGATAGTAATACAAGTTCCAGATGATTAGAAGAAAGATGTAAATTTCTGAATGCCAGGGCCCTTTTCCACATATTTTTAAATGGATGATAGGATTGCATTAAGTCATAGATGTCACATTCCATTGGATAAATTTAAAAGTGTGACACAGCAGTTAGTTTTAAATATCAGTATTCATGATATGCTAGAAATCATAATCCTTGCAGCTATTTAAACAAATGATTTTCAGACTTCATTTTTAAAATGTGCTGGGGGTGAGGAGTGGACAGTTTTACAAAATTAGGTTAGGGGTTCATACATAAACAAGCAAGGCTGAAGGCCACTGGCCCTGCCTGTCTAATGAAACTCTGTGCTTTTTGTACTTATCTAAACTGGATTATGGTACCTTTGCAACCCTTGGCTAATAATGACATCAAAAACCAAAGAAAGAATGAGCAACTTTTTCTTCAGTGCTCTAAGAGGTAGATCGGTAACTCTATCTTGAGTACCCCCCATGGCCCGGCCCTATCAGGGGCTCTGCATGCATCAGTATTTATCACCCATGGTGGGCACTGTTCTTCTCCTGGTCTTGATGAGGAGATGGAGGCTGGGGGCGGGGATATGAACTGCTAGGACTTGCCACTGGGAAGCAGGAAAAGCCAGGATTTAGCCCAATTCTGGTTTAATCCAAAGCCAGTGCTTCTCCATTAGACCATGCGGCTCCAGAAATCAGAGAATTTGGGTCCACAGCTGTTTTTCATCTTTTCCTGATGAGCACGAAGTAGACCACCAGGGCCTGCCCAATTCTTCCCTCCAGGCCTCCCAGGGCAGTAGACAGCCCCCTGCACAGCCCCTCCAGTCCGCAGGGCCAAGCACCTCCTCACTTCCCTTCCTTCCCGTCTGTGCAGGCCCCATCGGGGACCCTGTGGCACACTCCCACCCATCCTGTCCCGCGCCTGATCAGAGGAAGGGAGGAAACAATGGCAAGTCAGAGCCCCTCGGACTTGCAGCAGAACGGGGATTTTGGTCGGATGTGGTGTTTACCTGAAATGCCCTGGTGTTATTTTGGGAAGGCAGACATCCCGTGGAAACAATGAAGTGGAAAAGAAAACAGCTAAAGCAAAATCTTGCGCCCCGTTTTTGCCAAACCAGCCTCATGTGGCCTGGGCAGGCTGCAAGCCTGAGTCAGGCAGGTGAAGGGCTGAGGTCATGGGTGTCTGGTTCCCCAGCAGGGCACGCGCAGGACATGGGTAGGGGAAGGTCCCCCACTGAGGTGCCTAACAAGTCAGTGATAAGACGCTGGGACTGTGCCCCTTACCACTTGGGAGCAGCCATTGGTGAGAAGGGAACCCTCCTTGGCCTGAGGGGCAGGGTGGGCTCCACCACTTATCAGCTGGGTGCCCTCAGGTAAGTCACTTAGCCACTTGGAACCTCCATATCCTCATGCAGAGGATGAGAGGGGTCACTGTGAAGAGGCAAATTACATGCCAGAAACATGACACACTTTGTTACTAGCAGGTTGCTCACAATTCCTGCATGAACATAACTCCTCAGGCACTAGTCAGCATTGCGTCAACCGTGAGTGTCCATCTCATATTTCTCAAAAGAACAAGGAACACAGACACACCCTGCCTGCAGTTTCTCTAGGAATCAAAAAAAAGAAATGTTCTTCATATTATTCTCTTTTCTGCCAGGGTTGGGAGGAACTCACTTTTCTGAAGTGAGTCTGAATTCGCACCTGGGTGGAGCAAGCAGGACTAACGGTTAATGTAAACCTGGGGCTTAGACGTGTTGATGTTTATTTCAGGTGACTATTTTCTAAGCAGGCTAGTGTCATAATTCTCTCATCAAAGGACCAACGTGCAGGAATTAAAAGCAAGTTTTAAAAAGTTTGGTTGCTAAAAAGGGAAGGATGGACTGTATTATGTGCTGGCGAGCATGTGAGAAAACCAGAGCCCCCCAACATCGCTGGTGGGAACGTGACAGGCTGCCGCCAGCTCAGAAAACAATTAGACGATTTCTCAAAATGTTAAAACATGGGATACCATGTGACCCAGCAATTGCACTCCAGGGAACTCCAGGGCTCTACCCAAATTTTGAAAATAGACAATCTCAAGTGCTCATAGCGTCATCCATGATAGCCAAAAAGTGGGAACAACCAAATGTCCACCAACTGATGAGTGGGTCACCAAAAGTGGTCTGTCCATGCAATAGAATATTATGCAACAACAAAAAATGAGGTTTTGATGCATGCTACAGCTAATGAACCACAAAAACAGTATATTGAGTGAAAGAAGCCAGACACAAAAGGCTGTGTGCTTCCATTTACATGAAACGTCCAGAACAGGCAAATCTATGGAGGCAGAAAGTAGATTCATGTGAAAATCTCTGGAATTAAATAGTGGTGATAGTTGCACAACTCTGTCAAAGAGAGAAACAGGGACAGGATATGAAAGGCCAGGATATGAAAATTAGGAATTTGCTTTGATAGAAAAGAGGAAAAATAAAAGACAGCTTGAAGGCTCAGTGTCTGTGGCTCAACAGGCTAAGGCACCAGCCATGTACACCTGAGCTGGTGGGTTCAAATCCAGCCCAGGCCCGCCAAACAACAATGACAGCTGCAACCAAAAAATGGCCGGGCATTGTGGTGGACGCCTGTAGTCCCAGCTACTAGGGAGGTGGAGGCAGGAGACTCGCTTCAGCCCAGGAATTGAAGGTTGCTGTGAGCTGTGATGCAACAGCACTCTATCCACGGTGACAGTTTGAGACTCTGTCTCAAAAAAAAAATAAAAGACAGCTTGAACTGCTGAGAAGTATAGATTGTAGAGTACAGTCATCTGGAAAAAAGGTTTACAAACTGAGATGAGTCACTGGGGAGAATTTATTCAGAAGAAAACGCCTGGGGGAGAGAGAAGGAAATGAGATCTTTTCAGAGAAGGCCCTGGAAGCTCCCCGTGCAGAGTGTGGTTTTACATGGCACTTTGGTTCTATAGGGCCTCTGCAAGACATTATTTTTAGAGATTTATAAGAATCAGCTGACTGGAGCACACCATGCTACCATTGTGGGGAATTGGGCGCTGAGTCAAACGTGGGTCCCCAAGAGCTGCCTCTCGGCTGCCCCAAAGTCCACCAGCTGCTGAGCTCACCCTTTCTTATGAAGCCCAGGTCAACTGCCTATGTCCCCCCTGCTACTTGAGTCAGAATTCCAGGCCTTCCTTTATCTTGCCTGTCCAATCCTGAGAATTCTGCAGAAATACATTTCTCTCAGTTTAATTTCTTGCTTCCAGTGAATTCATGATCAGTTCCCTCTCAGGTCTGTCCCCAGTATCTGGCGCCAGCTCTCTGTGGGGCTCCACACATGGTACGTTCTCTCCCAGTGTTCCCCCAAAGAGGCACTGACATGCTGGGCACAGTGGCTCACACCTGTAGTCCTAACACTTGGGGAGGCCAAGATGGGTGGATTGCTTGAGCTTACGAGTTAGAGACCACCCTAAGCCAGAGCGAGCCCCGTCTCTAAAAAAAATAGCTGGGCGTTGTGGCAGGCGCCAGCTACTCGGGAAGCTGAGGCAAGAGAATTGCTTAAGCTCAAGAGTTTGAGGTTGCTGTGAGCTATGATGTCATGGCACTTTACCAAGGATAACAAAATGAGGCTGTGTCTCAAAGAAAATTTTTAAAAAGCACTGACACAAGACCATTGAGAAGCCTGTGTTTACCCTTTGGTAGAAACAGGGTTGGGGGCGATGGTGGAGCACAGGGCAGGGAGCAGCTTACATAACTGTCCTGCACGTCCTTAGCCAATCCAGCTCTGGGCCTTCCGTGGCCAGCCAGCATGCCCAGACACTGCTTCTTCTCTCTTTTCTCTGCTTCCCTTTTCCAGGCTCTACCACCCTTCAAGAGAAAATGCCATCATACCTATTGCCTTTTGAGGTTCCAAGGACTCTTCACAAATTTCTGTTACTCTTTCTGAAGGAGAACTTTAACCTTCTTTTTCTCCAACCCTCTTCCATTTGGCCAGGGCACGGGCTGTGCGTGGTGTGGGAGATCAGGAGAGAGAAGGGAGAGTTGCTTCCCATCACCAATGGTCATTTCTGGAGCAGTTCTGACTGCTGTCAACTGGTACAAGAATCAGTTTCAGCCATTCCACACAGTACCTGTTCTCAATGGCACAGAAGCCAGACAGGTACACATAACCAGGTAGCTCAGTCTGAGCTAAGGTTGACACCTTGGCCAGTCTCATGCTCCCACCTCACACTCTGGTTTCCCAGAAGGTAGGCCCTGCTCTATGGACCCCTCCCAGCATCCTGGATGATGACAGAACATTTTGCATTGGTGTACATTTCCCTAGGGTTGCCATGACAAATTACTACAAATTAGATGGCTTAACAACACATAAATTTAATCTACTGCAATTTTAAAGACTAGAAGCTCAAAATAAAGATGACAACAGGGTTGTGCTCTTTCCAAATGCTCTAGAGAAGAATCTTTCCTTGCCTCTCCCAGCTTCTGGTGGCTCCTGGTTTCCCTCAGCTTCTGGTGGCCTAACCCCAGTCTCTGTCTCTGTCATCACATTGCTGCTCCTGTGGGCCCTCAATGGCCCAAGTCATCCTGTCCCTTTTTTAAAATAAAGACACCAGTCATTGAATGCAGGTCCCACTTGTGAGGTCCTTCACTTAATAAGAAATATAATAATAATAATAAGAAGAAGAAAGATCTTATTCCCAAATATGGTCATATTCAATACAAGTACCAGAAGTGAGGACTTGGACATAATGTTTGGGGGGATATAACTGAACCCAGCATAACTTCATCTGGGTTTACTTTAAAATTCTGGCTTGTTAGGTCTGTGGCTTTAAAAAAATGCTAGAGAGGAAGGGTCCAGAGGCAAGTAAAAGGGAAGGATTTCAGGGCCAAGGTCAAGGTAGTGGCAAAATCATAAGCAGCAGAAAGCAAGGAAGCCCTGTGTCTGGAAGTTCTCCCTGCTGCCTCCCCTATTTTTCATTTCTCTCCTGTAGCATCCCAGACTCTGCCCTTCTGGATAAAGATGGAGCAAGCCATCTCTTTCCTGAAACACCCAGCGGAGCTTGCTGGAGAGCATTAAAGAAGTCGTGAGCACATTGAAGAAGCCAGGAAGCAGGCATCTGTCCGTGCCTTTGTCTACCAAACCCTGGCACTCAACCCTAACGATGGTGGGAAGAACATGGCACCTTGACCCTACATAGTCCTTGCAGTTTTCAGAACCAAGTGAGCACAGATTGCTGCCATGAGGTGGGTTGAAGTTATAAACCAGAAGCCTGGGGTCTTTGCGGGGTGCTTTCCCTGGACCTGTTCCTGGGCAGGCTCATAGAACTCAGCATAGCCTCAATTCCAAGAAGGGAGGAAGAAGGTCATGACTAACAGGTAGACTCTGGATTCCGACTGCCTGGTCTCCAATCTGAGAACTTTCTGCTTGCCATAGTGGCACCTCCAGCGAGGGAGGGAGACGCATTCTCCTGAGCCTCACCCCTGCCACTCTAAAATAGGGATTGTGAACATACATGCATTGCACCGTTGTGAGGTGCAAACAGGTGATGCATGTAAGACAGTGCCTGGCACACAGTAGGTGCTCAGTAAGCATCAGCTGCTACAATGAGAGGAAAAGTCATCACCATAGTGTTGATTAAAAAACAGTAAAAAGTCCCAGTTGCCTTGTCCAACGAGGCAGTCCGAGAAATAAAGTTTTAAAGGTTTAAAAGAGGCCAATATTTTAAGTCATGTTAGCTCTATAGCCACAGAAATGCTGGAAAGGCGCCAAGCTCCCGCTCCTCCCTGGTTTGCAGCAGAGCACTCCTGTCCTGTCTGTGAGCGATCGTTCCAGCCCAGAGATAAACACAATAGACTTTGAGATGGACATTGTTCTCCAGCCAGCCTGGCCCT
Organism: Arctocebus calabarensis; assembly: GCA_963573935.1. Lineage (NCBI taxonomy): Eukaryota > Metazoa > Chordata > Mammalia > Primates > Lorisidae > Arctocebus > Arctocebus calabarensis. Next base: position 8,024 of record CAUYON010064540.1, on the reverse strand, counting down.
GGCCCAGCTGGGGCAAGCATTTCCTTTCCAGCATTCCAAGAGGCAACAGCCCTGAAAGATAATTAAAAATCAGCTAGCAGAGCTGACCAAGAAAAAAAGTGTGGAGGCGACAGGGAGCCCCAGGTTATTAATTAAGCACGTGCACATTTGCATGGTGTAGAGGACAATTGTCAAGTTCATGGCTGTCAGCTCTGAGTGGTGTTTGTATATCTGGATGATGAGTTGGTGAGGGGTGTCAGAGAGTCTCTCCAAAGTCATTTTGTGAGTCTGGAGGAACAGCTGAAACACAGCTTGCACTTCACCTTGTCTTACCCTGCAACTCCACAGTAACTCCAGAAAGCCTTGGTTTTAAATGGTCTCTCACATAGGCCCATGACATGGATCATCTCTCACAGCCCATGATGTGGGTCATCTCTCACACCCATTCCGGCATTGGACAAATGGAAAGGCACAAAAATGAAGCCTGTGGCAGGACTTCAGAGGTCCAGAACCTCACAGATGTATACGGATGTGTGGTCAGTCCAACATACTCACCATGCATCAGTCTCTGCGACCAGAGGGATGACTTCAGTCTAGGCCAGAAGTAAGGAATAAGGATGTGATTGATTTCCATCCCTGGGTCCCTCCCAGGATAAGGCTGACAAAGAAGACAAAGGCCACTGCAGGTGGGGTAGCTGGCTGTGCTGACATGCAACAGGGGCAGAGGTTAGCCAGCATGGCGCCTAGGTTTGCTCAAGATAAAGTTTCCATTCTCATATAATTGATCCCTCTTAATGTCTTTCTTACAAATTACTGCCCTTCATAAGGGATAAGCCATAGACCAACAGTCTCAGGGGCTTGCCCAGTGCCCTGTTTGTGGCATGGACTAACTCTTTCTTCTTTAGTTCAGTTGCCATCCATGTAGCCCATGTAGAAGCAGACATGCTTGCACAATGTGGCTCTGTCTCCATTCAATTGGTCCAGATGTAGAACTTGACCCAAGACTGGGTTCAAGTTGAGAGAGGACTTATTTTCTCTACAGCAGAGAGTTGAGGACAATTATCTTCTGCCATGAGGATTGGAAACAGACAAGCCTATAGTGAAAATAAAGTCAAATCATCCTGCAAGTTCATTAACTTCTAGAGGAGCTTGATGAACAAGAATATGAATACCTGTCACACAGGGTTGCTGAGAGCCTTGGATGACAGCATGTACCTAGAGGTGATCTGTGCATAATGGTCCTCCCTTTTTCTTCCTCTTTAGCTTTGAGACCAGGCAAGATTGGGGGCAGCCAAAGAGGTGTATCCTAATCCATTGTTTAGATATGATTGCAATTAAGCAGACTTTAATGGAGCCCAAATATAGGTCTTGCTGGCTCACAAAGGATTTCTTTTTACCATGTGAACATTTTTACATAAAGGTTTTAATTATAATTCAGTTGCAGAAACACTTAGTGAAGAACACAAAGGCAAACACAATGAGAGTGAGACTCTCACAGTAGCTGTGTGTGAAATACACAAATTCTACAACAGTGGTCATGAGCAGGACGATGGAATGGGCTTAATGACAATGCTGGTGGATTGCCCATCAGTGAGGGTCCCCTTTGGACAGGGTCGGGAGGACCTGTGTTAGCACAGCTTCTGGCCGAGCGGGCTGTGCTGTCACTAGTGGGCTGTAGGTGCAGTGTGTCTACAACCGTCACAGGAGAAACCATGCCCCTTCAGCTCCCCTGAGGCCCCGAAAGCCAGTGAGGTTACTAGAACACACTAGAGAGGAAAGGTCAGACAAAGTCACACCAACTGAGATAGCAGGGCTTTTGTATTAGAAAGGAAGAGATCTGGGTCAACAGTTAGCAATGCAAGTAAATATGGGGCAGGCAGAGAGGTGGTGTCGGCCTACAGATCAGAACTGTTGTGTGCCCTCACCAGTGATGACCAGGGTAGATTTTGGTACTATGTATTGTATTTGTGTAATCCTATTTAATCCCCAAACAACCCTATGATGCCCATGTAATTAATACCTAAACTTAAAGATGGGAAAACTAATGCTCAGGGAGGTAAAGTGACTTGTCCAAGGTTGCACTGCAGATGGTAAGGTCACTCTGATTTTGGAGTCCCTGTGTCATCATTTATAAACTGTTTCCAAGACAGATTTCCATTGAAGACTGCTTAATTGCAATCATATCTAAAAGCCTTAAGAATCAGCCATTTGTACACCAGCATAATGGGCATGGGGGGAGCTTGTTAGACACCTAGAATCTCGGACCTCATCCCAGACGTGCTGAATTAGAATCTGCATTCCACCAACATGCCCTGGCATTTTATATACACTTGCAAGTTTGGGAAGCCCAAGTCCAGATCAGGCCTTCACATCTCACTTGCCTTTCTTCTATTCCTGGCATTCTACGATTTTAGTAGGAATTTGAAGGGAAAAAAGGTTCACAGTCAAATGAATTTAGGAAGAAATGAGCAAACCAAAGCCAGGCCAGCTTCTTTGTTCCTGGATTTCTCAGCACCTTTAATAAGCTAATGTATATGCCATGATGTATTATGTGGGAAAGCAGTTTACAGTAATCCTCTAACTCATGGGACCTTTGAGACTTCTCTTTTTCTTTGAGAAGCAGCTTGCAAAACTAGTGTACTAAATAATTCGCTTCTGAGAAAGACTGATTTAGACCAAGACTGCATTATAGACAAGCTGTGTAAACAAGGCCCAGAGAAGTTTATCGATTTGTCCAAGGTCACAGTGGGCAGCGGCCTGTGCCAGGACTGCACAACAGGTGTCCAGGGCCTGTGCACAGTGCTCTTTCCAAGCTACTGGGCTGGGAGGCCCGTAACTTTGACTTAGCCAATCTCCTCAGTGTTTTTTCTAGCTGTGAGTAGTAACCATGCTCTGTGATACAGCCTGACAAAAGGTAGAGGGAGTCAGAAGGTTAATAGTGTCTGAGCTGCTCCAGAGACAAAAACATATATATATATATACTTTCCCAAGACTACAGCGCTGATCAGCGGCAAAGCAAAGGAGGGAGCTCAGACGTGTCTGGTTCCATGCTTGGGAGTCCTCCTTCACTGGAGGCAGAGAGCTTTTTAGCACACCAGGTAATCCACACCAGGCAGAGCTGGGCCTGGAAATTTTGCTAAGGTTGAGACCTAACAAAGGGTCCAGGTTTGAGCCCTCTAAACCTAACCACTCAATCACAAACACTGGTGAGTCCCAATCCAGCCTTTGAGAAACAAAACAGACAGTGGGGGGCCAGGAGTGCCTTTCTAAACCTTCCATAGGGGACAGGGATGGAATAGAGGTCCCCACCCAGGTAAGGTTCTCAGGGGTTAAAGGGCTTCACTGGATCTCTAAGAAGCAACTCCTCCAACTTCTGCCAACATTTGGGCAGGGCAAGGCCATTTCCTTATTGCAAAGCCTGCCCTTAATCTGGGCATCTCACGGGGAGCTCCAGTGAGAACAAGGTCAGGGACGCAACCCCTTAATTAGGCCCCCCAATGGGATCATTTCCCCTGGGTGCTTCTGCCTCTGGGCCAGTCCCTGATTTCCCTTCATTTGAACATCAGAGACTCTTCCATGTGATCCTTTGATCTTATAGCAACAGAAGGAATGGCCATGATTCCACTGGGCCACCCCGGCTGGAGAGAGCTCCTTTAGAGGAAGCAGGAGGGTGACTGAGAGAGCCCCCCACCCAGTGCCAGCGCTGTGCTTGGCCCTCTGCACCTATCGTCTCAGTCCAGTCTGCCCACAGTCCTGTGGCACAAGTGCTATTTGATCTCCATTTTGCAGGTTAGGGAGTGGAAGCGCAGAGGGGGAGGCAGTCTGCCTGAGGACTAGTGAGCCAACTGAGATATGAACCCGCAGAGTTTGGGCTCTACCAGCCTTTTAGACTGAAGAACTCTTCAGTCTGGGTAACCAGACCTAGACAGACAGGGAGCTTAGGACCATCCTGACTCCCATGAGCGTCAGTCGGCTCTGGCCCCCCGTGTTGGGCCCCTTGGACCCACAGCACAGCATGGAGCCGTAGACAGTGAGGCGCTCACTCTGCATCCTGGGCTGGTGAGAGCTGAAGCCCCCGGTGGAGCCAGGTGGAGCCAGGTATCAGTTTCTCAAAGCTTCTCAGGTGATTCCAAAGCTCAGCTAATGCTAAGAAACAACCGCCTTGCTTTACGGGAACATTGAACCCAGAGGGGTGAGGCAGCTTTTCCAAGGGTGTGTAGCCCAAACTCCCAGGTCTTCTAATTTTCCATCAACCAGAATGGGTTTCAGAACCACCTCTCTCACTTCCCAGCTGTGTGACCTTGAGGGAGTTATTTAGCCGCACAGTGAAAGACTTCAATGTATTTAAAATTTTGTGGATGGTACCAGTATGCAAGAAGCTAGTCTTCTCCCTACCCTTCCCCGACCACATTCAGCCCTCGCTGTGCTACACAGCCCAGAGAGAGCACACAAGATCAGACAGAGAATCTCACCATCTTTCTTTCTTTTTTTGAGACAGAATCTTACCCCATTATTCCAGTCTAGAGTGCGTGGCATCAGCCTAGCTCACAGCAGCCTCAAACTCCTAGATTAAACCATCCTCCTAACTCAGCCTCTTGAGTAGCTGGGACTACCCACCACCAGGACACTCAGATAATTTTTCTATTTTTAGCAGAGATAAGATCCTACCCTTTCTCAGGCTGGTCTTGAATACTTGAGCTCAAGTGATGTTCCTACTTCGGTTTTTCAGAGTGCTGGGGTCATAGGCGTGAGTTGCTGTGCCCAGCCGAGAGTCTGACCATCCTTGAGCAGGGACAGGGCAGGACATTAGGCGCCCTGGAGGTATTGCCCAGCCTAGAGGAGTCCTGGGAAAGGACCCAGGTGACACAAGAAAGGCCAAAGTGTGTTTCCTACTGTCACACAGCACTCACCACAACACTCTGACACCAGATGCAGGTGTGTTTTCACACCAAGCAAGGGAGTCTCCAGCAGATGCCAGCTGAACATCCTACATTCTGATTGGATTTTGGCACAGTCTAGCATCAGATCCCACAGGTTAAGAGCTCAGTCCCACAAGACTGCCCTCCACTTGAGATGCCAATTGCAAGTCTCAGGCTGTGGCCTATACCTTTGACCAACTGGATGTAAATTAGTGTTCCCATGATCCCCTTTTGGGGGGTATTTTAATTGGCTAGAGCAGTTCACGAAATTTAGGGAAACACTTTACTTACATTTACTGGATTATTATAAAGGATTTACAATGGATATGGATGCAGAGATGTGTAGGGTGAGGTGTGGCAGAAGGGCTATGGAGCTCCCCTGCCCCAGGCACCCTCCTTCCACCTGCTCAGCTGTCTAAAGTTCTCCAAATCAAGTCCTTCTGGGTGCTTATCAAGGTACCATTATGTAGGTTTGATTGATTAAATCATTGTTTCTTGGTGATCAGCTTAAGCTTCATCTCCTCTCCCTTCCCTGGAGGTTAAGAGTTGGGGCAAAAATCCAGGAGCCCACCAAGAGTCATCTGGTCAGAGCAAAAGATGCCTCGCTCAGGAAAGTCCCAGGCATTTAAAAGCTCTGGGTCTAGCACTTAGGAAATTAATAGTTTTAGGAGTTCTGTGAGGAACCGGATCAAAGCCCACGTATGAGAACAAAAGATCCTCCTAGCACTCCTGTCTACCAGGGTTTCAGTAGCTCCATGCCAGAAACCAGGAGCAGAGCAAATACAGTAGAACTTCTGTAAGTTGACCACCGAGTGGACTGTAACAAACTGGTTGACATACAGAGGTGGTAAACATAAGGAACTAGGCCCACTGTGTTGATAACATACATGTGGTGCATATCTGGTCAACTAAGGAGGTGGTCAACTATGGAGGTTCTGCTGTATATATTTCTTAGTACATCATAATATCCCATGTTCTTCTGCATCTCAGATGCCACACCAATCACAGGTGATAAGTGATGGCAGACAGCAGGGGAAAAGAGGGTGCAGGATGAGGTTGCTGCCACTGAACTGGAAGGGCAGTGCAGGACTAGATGATTCCATCTTACTAGGAAATGCAGGTAGCTACCACCAGGTGGACCAGGTGCCTCATTTTGAAGAGCCCTGGCAAGGTGCCTTGCAGCTGTGGATGCAGAAAAGCGAGTTAAAACTCATGCTTCGCTCCAGCACGCACCTTTGCTACATACACACATGGTTGGCTGAAACCCTAGTATAAATATCCAAAACTGTTCCCAGGGTTTATTGCCAGCAGAGTGGAATTATTGGGGACTTTCGCTTTCTCAGTTATCTATCACTTTGATATTTAGCTTTTTCATAACCTGCATTGTACTGCTTTTTGTCATAAAAAGGAATAAATTTTTAAATTCTGGCATAAATATTTGCAGAACAGCAGTTCACTAACTATGCTTTTAAATGAACATTAAAAGAAAATCAGTCATTTGCAGAAAAATTTTCAAATTCTTTTCACCTAGGCAAGATTCCGTGCCCTCTTCCTTATCTTTTCTGGACAACTTCCTCAGTACCGAGGTCACCCCAAACTGTCCCAGCCAGAAGCATTTGGGGCCGCGTCAGCTCTTCTGTCCCTACCCCTGCTTGTCCATCTAAAGTGCCCCTGCCTTCTGGCCATCAGTACCCCTGCCTGGATGCGATGTAGTGGTGGGGGGAGACAGCAATAAGGAGCATTCACAGGGAGAAACTTTTGCCCAGGGTTCATGTCCACGAGGCAGCCTCTCAGCTTCTTTGCGTTGTTTGCCCAGAAGCTGCCTCTCTGCCCAGCCTCACATGGCCCAACATAGAGACACTGAGTGTAAATGCTGTGGGATCATGCCACCTGACTGCCAGCTTAGGTACATATAGGCAACTGGGCTTCTGTTCCATTTAATGAGCATGAGCCCTGGGGGTCAGCCCGGCTCCCACGTGTGTGAGCCTGAGTCTTTTACTTAAAGGTACACAGCTCAGTTCACAATTGAAAAAATGTGAAAAAAAAATCCAAGTGCCTTTTTGATCCAAGAATGGATTAATGAACCGTGGCACATGTACAGTATGCCATGAATACTATTCAGACATAAGAAGATGGAGACTTTGCATCTTTCGTATTTACCTGGACAGAGTCAAAAAGAATCCTCCGAAGTATCTCAAGAAGGGAAAAGCAAGCATCCTATGTGCTCAGTACTAATCTGAAACTAGTAGATCAAGAGCTACGGGCCCACATGAGAGAAAAAACAACTAAATTCCAGAAGGGGGAGCTTGGTAAGTTCTCACTTATTGGGTACAATGTAGGGGCGTACAGCACACCTCCTGGGTAAAGTGCTCAACTACGACTCAGACTTTGGACTTCATCTTAGAAATGCAAATAATATAAACTAATTGTATGTACCCTCGTATTAACCCCAAATAAAGAAAAAAAATACACACTCTTCACACAACACAGTCCCAAAATCTAAGACAGTCACTTTGTTGCATGTACACCCCAAATGGCGACATCTGCTCCCATGCTGATGTAACTTCCATTAGGTCAGACGTCGTGAGAGGCAGTTTGCCAGAGTCTCCAACATGGTACTTTCAGAAGGAAGAGTTGAGAGTCATTCTAACTTCACACGATCTTTCCATACCACTGGGTTTAGAGCAGGGGTCCTCAAACTATGGCCCGCGGGCCACATGTGTTGGTGTGAATTGTATTTGTTCCCATTTTGTTTTTTACTTCAAAATAAGATATGTGCAGTGTGCATAGGAATTTGTTCATAGTTGGTTTTTTTGTTTTTGTTTTTTGTTTTTTTGAGACAGAGCCTTAAGCTGTCACCCTGGATAGAGTGCTATGGCATCACAGCTCACAGCAACCTCTAATTCCTGGGCTCAAGCGAGTCTCCTGCCTCTGCCTCCCAAGTAGCTGGGACGACAGGTGCCCGCCACAATGCCCGGCCGTTTTTTGGTTGCAGCCATCATTGTTGTTTGGTGGGCCCGGGCTGGATTTGAACCCGCCAGCTCTCGTGGCTGGAATCTTAGCCCGTTGAGCCACAGGCGCCGAGCCATATAGTTGTTTTGTTTTTTTTTTAATTTGTTCATAGTC
>CAUYON010064539.1:0-28137 GCA_963573935.1 Arctocebus calabarensis | reverse complement strand
GGCATTACAGCTCACAGCAACCTCCAATTCCTGGGCTCAAGCGAGTCTCCTGCCTCTGCCTCCCAAGTAGCTGGGACTACAGGTGCCCGCCACAACGCCTGGCTATTTTTGTTTCAGTTGCAGCCGTCATTGTTGGTTGGCAGGTCTAGGCTGGATTCCAACCCGCCAGCTCAGGTTTACATGGCTGGTGCTTTAGCCCGCTGAGCCACAGGCACCGAGCCAAAAAAAAGTTATTCTTAATTACTATTTCTCCCTTACCGACTACAACTAATCTAGCACCCACTCCTGTCCTTTTTACCTCTTAAATATAGCTTGAAGCTGTTGTATTTCTGCCAACAAAAACCTGGTTCAAGCTTCCATTATCTCTCATCTCTTGTTACTACAAATAAAATCCACTTTTAACTCATCTCCCCACTTTAGTCTCCTCCTAGGCTATACTAATGCTGTAGTATTTTTCAGACACAAATTTGATTGTATTATTCTCTTATTAAAACCATTTTTAGGCAGCCTGAGCATCATAGCACAACCTCCCTCATCTCTACAAAAAGAAAACAGGAAAATTAGCCAGACACGCACGCACAATGTGGAGTCCCAGGCAGGGTCGCCTGAGCCCGAGAATGCAGTAAGCCTGAGCAATAGAGCAAGACCCTGTTTTTAAAAAGAATTTTTTTTGAAAGCCAAAAACTAAGTTTTTTCTTTGACATAGAACCCCACCTACCTGTACAACCTCATTTCGTATTATGTTCCCTCACTTGCTCCGTACTCCAGTCACTCTGGCTTCCTTGCAGCTCACTTTGAGCTGTACAGATGCTTCTCCTTTTCCCCATACCATTCTCTCCCAACCCTCTCTCTCCTGGTTATATTCTTCTGTATATCTGCTGCTTGAATAAGTACCATTTTAATCAGTTTCCCTGACTTACACAGTGTCCAGTACCCCCATGACGTGCGGCACCCCTACACTCGCCCTTCACAGCACCGGCTCCCATCATGTCTCTAAATACACAGGCCCTGGCACGTACTAGGCCCTTGGGGAGTATTTGGTTAAAGAAGTAAATGAATTAGTGATTATTCCTCAAGCTAAATTTTAGAATCATTTAAGCTTTTCCGTGACATAAAGGTCATTAATTTGGGAAAATGTCAAATGGTATTTTTCATTTATTTCATCTATTTAAATTTTCTGTCATTTTGGTAGGTGATACATTTTCTCTTCAATTTTTGTTAATGATACATGTCTTTATTAAAGGTATCCGTAAGTTTTGTGGGAATCTGTAGTTGGTTATTAATTTTGGAGTTTTGTCTTTATCAAGTTATTAGCTTTCTCTTACTTTATTTAGAATTTTACTAGAAAATATTTATATTGTGTATTTAGAAAATTTACTTTATTTAGAATTTTATTAGAAAAGAACAGTTTCATAGCTGAAATTATCTAAGACTGAAAGTTTTTTTTTTTTTACATAATGCTAAGCTATATAAAACTGGGAAAGTTCTCTTTAGATTTTTGTCAAGGAATATTTCTTACTGAGAAAATACCTTCAAGGAGGTACTCTTAAACACTCCACATGTTAACTATAACTGGTTTGAGAAATTTTTATATTACAGTTAACATGTATATAAAATTTAGAGTATGTCATTTTGTTACCCCCAAACCATATAAAGTTTGTGTTGTCATTACTAATGGAGAATTTAGTCTCAGGCCCGTTAAGAGACTTTTCCCTGATCATTAAAATATTGAGTTCTTGAATCAATCTTATACACTAGTCTTTATTCTTTAAAGCTTATGCTATTTTTCCTGTATCATGTTGCTTTGCATTGTATGTGTAAAGCAATCTCAAAGTACTTAATTGGATTCTAAGTGAGTTATATAAGGTGGAAACTTTTCTAGGATATCCCTGTTGCATATTTTTAAGATTTGTATTTTCATGTATTTAGAAAATCATTTAAAATAATTTTTCTTGTAGAAATCTCCAGACGTTTAGTCTTTTTGGAGACATAAGTGTTCTACAACAGCAAGGATGTTTGCCAAATACATACCTCAGCAAGGTGGACCCTGATGGGAAAAAAATTAAACAGTAAGTTACATAGTTAATAGAAAGGGGCTTATATTAATAATAATTTGTTTCTGAGAAATTATAAGACACAAACAGAAGAGGGAAGATTTTATGTCCTAGAAATGTCTTAATGATGAAATACAGTGATCAGCTTATGCCACGCCATATCAAATCTTTAAGACAAATCAAAGAACTTGGTGGATAATCATGGCTATTTAAAACCTCTCTACTTGCCTTTGTTATACATAAATTGTATATCATCAGTCTTTTCTACCAAATAGATGTAAAATACTGCTTTCCTTGGATGAGGAACATACTTCTATATATTTAATACATTTATATGTTTAATATACCTTGTTTATTATATTTTAATGGTATTTATATTGGGTTGAATAGAAATTAATGAGAGGAAATGGATCTCAACACTGCATGCCATTCATGGCCTGTTTTCAAAAGTCAGTGTTAAAAAATTGCAGCTGAATGTTAATGGGCTCATTCTGTATGTGTTTTTCTTATAGAATTCAGCAACTGTTTGAAGAAATACTGAGTAATAGTAGGCAACTGAAATGGCTGTCCTGTGGGTTTATGCTGGAAGTAGTAACCCCAACATCACTGTCATCTCTCTCTAACGCTGTAGCCAACACCATGGAGCACCTGAGTTTACTGGACAATAATATTCCTGGTAGCAGCACTCTCATTACTGCAGTTGAACTAGAGCGATTTGTGAATCTGCGCTCACTTGCCTTGGATTTCTGTGACTTTACAGCTGAGATGGCAAGAATCTTAACCGACAGCAACCATGTGCCTTTGCAGCGACTGTCTTTTTTGGTCCACAATGTTTCCGTGATGCACAAGTCTCTGAACAACATGCCAAATGATGAGCATTGGAAAGCCCTGTCACGAAAGAGCACCAGCCTTCGGGTCTATATGATGGCTTTTGATATCAAGAGTGAAGATATGTTTAAGATTCTGAAACCCAGTATACCACTAGAGAGAATTCATTTTGACAGCTATATTACTTGTGTTTCAGGGGCTATTGTGGATCTTATATCCAGGCAGTATGACAAGTTCCTCACTCGTTTTATACTAATGAATGATGTGATTGACATGTCTGATTTTCCAGATCTCAGTGACAACCGAAGTGAAGATCCGTTGGTTTTATTAGCATGGAGGTGCACAAAGCTCTCTTTTCTGGCAATTCATGGTAGGTTGTTTTCTTCATTATAATTTGCTATTGGCATTAGACTTAAAACCCTGGAGACCTCTGCATCATACCTATCCGTATGTGCAGTAACGTCACATTGCTACGTACTGTCCTATCAGTTTTGTTCAAAAAGCCACCAGGCGAACATTCAAGGTGAGATGCCCATAGAAGTTAGGTAATTGGGGAATACAGTCCAGCACCTGGGGCTCAAAACTTCATGTCTTCTTATCTTCACTAGGCCCCAGGCTCAAAACTAGCATGAGGCAGATACTACTCAGGATGGCAGTTAATGTGTTAAGAGAACATTTTCTTCCTTTTCTGATATGACAGTTATAAAGTAGTATATGTCTTCAGCTCTCTTTATTAGCTGTGTTTCATTAATTTTGAAATTTCATTTTAGTCTGCATTTGCATGTGGGAATATATGTTTTGCTTTTCAAGTTTAGCTTTATAATTAGTCATCAGAGGTAGTAGCAATGACTAGACAAATATCAAAAGTGAGAAGTAAAATGGGAAAAAAGTAATGTCAGGTTACTTAAAAGTTAATTTAAGCTAGTCTTTTTATTTTTTTTATTTATTTATTTTTTTTTTTTTGAGACAGAGCCTCAAGCTGTCACCCTGGATAGAGTGCTGTGGCATCACATCTCACAGCAACCTCCAATTCCTGGGCTCAAGCGAGTCTCCTGCCTCTGCCTCCCAAGTAGCTGGGTCTACAGGCGCCCGCCACAACACCCGGCCATTTTTTTTTTTGGTTGCAGCCGTCATTGTTGTTTGGCGGGCCCAGGCTGAATTTGAACCCACCAGCTCAGGTGTACGTGGCTGGCGCCTTAGCCCGTTGAGCCACAGGCGCCGAGCCAAGCCAGTCTTTTTAAAGTGTTTTTCTTTTAAGAAATAAAATGTTCTATACTATAGCTAAAGCTTCTTCCCAATCCATTCCTCTATTTCTTCTCAGAGATACCCATTATTCTGAAGTAGGTACATATCATTCCCATGAGTGTTCTGTATTTTACATATTGCTTTGACAATAACTTATCTATAAAATGTTACTTCATAACTAGACTGCAAAGCATCATAGGAAATGATTTTTCACAAATCAAAAATACCAGTTTATTATGTATTATTAATGGATACATAATATATGAAGTAAAAATGTGATCTTTATGATACATCACTCTCCAAAGCTATAAAATTTATTTACATATACTTGAAATGTCTTCTGTTTTACTAAATGAAACGATATCAGAATAGGATTACATCACCTTCCAGCACACCACCTAGTATCAAACTTCTAGCTTTTTTTTTCTAGGCTAAACGATCATGATTCCTTTTCCAATTTCATTATCTTTTTAAAGGAAAAGAACTAAAGTGCTAAGTGAGATACAAATTTGAAGCTTCTCAAGAAGTATTGAAGGAGGAAAAGACTAACTTAAGAGACAAAATAACTTGGAAGGAAAAGACATCGCTGTCCTGTGCTTACTTTCCAGGTTACACGGTGTGGGCACACAACCTTATTGCCATTGCTCGACTTCGTGGCTCTGATCTGAAAGAGCTGACAGTCACTGAAGAAAGCATTGATTTTGACCAAGGTGAACTAGCAGACCAGAATATGGATCCAGTGCATAACCTAATTGAGCAGGTATCCCTGGGCCTAGGTCAACCTTGGCATGCAGTCATGGACATCAACTCTCTCAGTTTCTTCACTGAACCAAATCATCATTTTTATAAGGAGATGCAAAGCTTCAGTGAAGACATTTAGCTTTTTTTAAATGTACAATTCCTGTGGTTACATATGCAAGTAGGGTCCTATTATGTTTTTTTTTTTCAGTAGTGTGAATTAATCCCTTCGTGCTGTGTTTAATCAGTATTAGCTTTATAGAATTATTATATATGTATATTCTACTTCTTGATCAAAGAACGTAGTCAGGTATTGGTTTAGAAGTTCAAAGTGACAATGTGTAGGGCTTTCACGGTTAATGGACTTGTTACCAAACCTTAAAAGATACACAACCGAAGGTTGTCTGAGGTTGCTGGCTAACTTTTTCACTGAGTTACTCTGCCTTTTTGACATTTTTATTCCTTGTATGTCAGAGTTCCAAACTCAGGAGCCAAAATATTTTTATACATATATAGATATATATCCATAACCTGGTGGATTTGTATGCAATGCACTTCATCCATGCATTTTGACTAATTTTGGTTTGAAACAGAAGAAGAGAGAATAATATGATCCCAAATGAATTATTCTTAACAGAAAAGCTAAGACTTTAACTTTCATTACATAATAGTTGATATCATCGATTGCCATTCTGAATTTTATGCAGTACTAAGTTAGAACATTGCTTAAACCTTTTTTGGAAAAAAAACTGCATTTACATAAACATGAATACTCAAATTGTTAGATTTTTTTAAACTATATATGATATGATTCATCAATTACATTATATATTCAAGTTAGCTTTTTAGCCCAGATTTCAAATAATGGAGGAAGAAAGAAACCATTTCAGGGTACAACCTCCTAAAGCAAATCAAAATACAAAGTTGTAAACACACAAGCTTGCAAACAAACATTAGTCGTGAAATCCCTAGCAACAAGTCACTGGATTTTTTCTCTGTCAGCACGCGTGTCAGCTGCCAAAGAATAGACTTAATGAAGAAGTGCCCACATGCTGGCAGGGGCCGGCCCACTCTGGCCAGCCAGATTCTGCTGGATTGTAATATTTAAGGTCGAATTTCGACCTGTGGTACACAGCTGTGCTGTGGCTCAGTCAGCAACCTCAGAACTCTGAAAAAACAAAACAAAAAAAAAGAAAAAAAAATATGCACCTGTTTCACTGTGAATAGTGAATGTAAAGGAAAGGAAAAACAAAGCTTATTCTATCACAGGTATGAGCTGCAATGATACATGAAGAACATTCCATGAAGTATGTTTTAAAACCTTGTTATATCTGAGAGGCTTTAAAAGCCGATTTAACTGTTTCAGGGCAACCGTGGTACAGACGTGGTCTCTGTGAGACTTCCACCTGACCCCAGTTTTAAGTGGTACGAATGTTGTGCATTTAATGTTAAAGGACAGTCTGCAATAATAAAGTAAGTAGCCAACGTGGGTGCCCAGCAGTGCTGAGACCTGGCTGCTCTATTGTAAGCTTTGGAAACACAATTTATGCAACTGATGTCCAGATATGATTCTATTTATGGAAAAAGTTTATATGTGTTTTACAAATGGTTTTACCATCTTATATTAAAATGACTTTTGACAGGTGTGTACTGTTTTGTCCCAGTGAGCACATACCATGCGAATTTTATATGTACATCAGTAGTGTGAATCCACTGGCACAGTGTGTGCAAATGCCAGATGTGGTGAGATTTTATCTTATAAATGTGATCAGATAAAATAACTCCTGACAGAAACTGTAAGGAAACCAGCTGAATGTTTGACCTGATGACTGATGTTGTATGGTTTATGTTCAATGTATATTCTTTTAATCAATGAATAAAGCATTAAAAAGTGATCATTGTAATATATTTTATTGCATATGAAGCATGACAACTTTTAGTGTTAAATAAATGGCAATAATCCTTATATCGTGTATGATCGTGTTAGCTCCTATTGTATTCTGGGGCAACAAAAATTAAATTTGGGAATACATCATAAAATGTCTTGGGCTGAATAGTTTGAAAGGTTTAAAAAAAATTCTTTGAAAAAATACAAGCTTTAAAGCAAACATTAGACTTGTTAGTACAAAATCCCAGCATATCATGTACTTAGAATACATTATTGATATAGCAAAATTTAATTTATATACTATAGGAGCTTCTTATTTTGTAAAAATTTCTATATACGATGCAAAAATACTTAGATATGCCCCTATTAAATACTTCATAAACCCTTTTGCTTTAGTTTGGTGTTGTAATCTCCATTCTTGGTTGTTGAGACAGCTCAATCATAAGAAATACCTGGTTTCTTTGCCTTCCTCCATCTTCCCTTCCTTCGTCATTCCAGACAGTGACTCTTCCGGGCACTGCCTCATCTTGGAATTGTATTTATACCTACCACTTCTTTGAATGAATCCATACATTTATGTATTTAAAATGTACCCAAATTTGAGAGGGAAATTTTATTAATAACTACAAATGGCATGTAAGTAATGGTTGGTGTAGTAAAGCAATAAGCTGGGCGTCTTAACATCTGTTAATCTGAGCTCTGGCTCTACTGCTCCACTTAGAGCTTCAGTTTCCTCATTTGTGAAATGAAGTATGGACTTGATTATCTGAAACTGATTCTGCACTGAAATTAACCTTTATCAGCTCTTAAACATACAAGATCGTCTTGGAGCAAAGGCATTAAATATTTTTAAAACATAGCTTACTAAACTACATGAAATTTACATACCTAAAATTACTTTCCCATTTCCCACCACCACCTTAGGAATAAAGAAGTTGGGGAGTTGGTGGAGTGTTGAGGGAGAGTCCCTGGGAGAAACAGTGTGCTTACAGTTGAACCCAGAGATGCAGAAGCTGACTTGCTTCATACGTCTTATAGCAGGAGTCCGATTGTATCTTTATCAAGCCAGCAACATAACATAGTACTAATGGATTAACACACAAGAAGGACTTGTGAGCAATTCCTGGGGATCATACCATATGCTGTACTGATGCTTCACAGCATTGTTCATGTTCTGGCACACAAAAAATACTGTACAGCATGGTGGTAAAAACTAGAAGAAAGTGGAAGGAAAAAACACTCCCTTTCTAATACAACTGATGAAAAAATAAAATGCAGAGCATTTAAGGAAGAGATCTGCATCTGTACAGAACTTTCAAATAAAATCTTGTCATATGTTTTAATTGACAACCTCTTCAAAATTTTAATACTGCAATCAATGAGAAATTACCTCACAAATAGCTGATATTTTTAACCCTTTAGTAACCATTCAAAAATTCATGCAGTTGAAATTAGAAACTTAACAGCTCTTTTCTCTTTGGGAAATCAAATGTTGAAATTTCCTAAGACACAAATTAATTTAAAATTCAAGTGGATTTTTTCATTACAAGTATTTCAAAATAATGATGCTCTGATCTGCCCTCACATCCAACCAGCTACACCTGGGGACCTCAGGACATCCACGTGGGCTTCTTTTCTGCTCTTTACAGCTCACAGACCCCTTGTGCTTGATGGGCAGTGGAGTATCTCATCTGTTCAGGGAATAGTGAGTAAGTTTCCTGTCTGCACACTCTCAGACCCAGTTCTACTCGCACTTTTCAGAAGTGACTGAAAGCAGCGAGGCACAGCCATCCCAGGGTTCACTCAGGATCCTTGAGGAACATCAGTCTCATGAAATCTGCTAACTAATTTTGATTTCTGGTGGCGGACAGTGTATCACAAAAAAGTTTTCAGGACACTAGGATCCTTCTTTCTTAAAAGATAAAAAAATGAAGGCAAGGTGTGGACAAGAAAGGAGAGTGATTAAAACTTGAATTGGTATACCCATTTTGAAGAGCAAATCTGTAGTATCTTGTCAAAGTTGGCAGTGCCCTGTGACCCAACATTATCTCTTCTAGATATATTAGCTAATATGTCTTCTAATTTGTTTTCATAACCCCTGCAAATCCTAAAGAAATTTGAAAACACATGTGCCCCTTTCCATGTTTTGAAGTCAAACACACAAAATTGGTCATACTCTAAGCAGATATTAACAGTTTAAGATAAACTCTGTGTACATCACTTTCTAAAATGTATGTAATGGAATCTAAATGCTATTGTAACGTGGTAGTATTTGAAAAAATACATCCATTTGAAAAAAACAAGTAGCTCTTGATCATTTGGAAATTTTACATCATTCTCCTTAAACTCATATGTTGTGTCAGTTACCAGTTTATTGCCTCTTATCTCTGAATGTATTCTTCAATGTATGCTCTATGAGAATGGAAAAAAATTCATGCCTATCTAGGTAATAGGTAAAAGGGTATTCATTATTTTGTTTCCTTTTTAAAATTTTGTATTTTTAAATGTCAATATGATCAAAGTTACAAATAAATGCATGTTTCTGGACTGATGGGTTCATCATCCTGGCTGAGTCAAAAATTGACTGTCTTAGTCCATTTTATGATGTTATAACAATATCTGAGACTGGGTAATTTATGAGAACAAAATTGTTTTCTCACTATTCCGGAGGCTGGGAAGTCCAAGATCAAGACACCCACAGACCAGGTTGCTGGTGAGGGCCCAGTCTCCCCCTCCAAGATGGCACCTTGAACACTGCTACCTCACATAGAGAGAGCGCTAACCTGCTCCCACTAAACTCATCTTAACAGGGTATTTGTCCCTCCATGAGGACAGAGCCTTCATGACCTCAGTACCTCCCATTAGGCTCCACCTGCCAACACTGTTGACTGCGGATTAAATTTTAACCTCTGAACCTGAAGGGGACACAAACCACAGCAGGGACCAAGGCAGGAAGATAGAATATTGAATCTTGGCTAAATTTAAAATGTGACCAAGGCAGGAAGAGAGAAAACTGCCTTATTACCACTCATGGAAGAGTGTATCACAGTAACTTGAAAGGGACTCAAAGATCTAATGAGAGTTTAAAAGACTAGGCTGGCTATTTTGTAAGGCAGTTCTAAATAGATGATGCAAAAGATGTCCGTGGGGAGGGAAGAGGAAATGCTGGTCAAAGGTACAAATTGTTACGAGTGAATTCTGGAGCTCTAATGTACAGCATGGTGACTATAGTTATAATGTATACTTGAAATTGGCTAAAAGAGATTGCAAGTGTTCTCATCACACACCAAAAAAAATGGGAACTATGTGAGGTGAGAGACTTTTTTTTTTTGAGACAGTCACATCTTGTCACCTTCAGTAAAGTGCAGTGGCATCACAGCTCACAGCAACCTCTAACTTTTGGGCTTAAGCCATTCTCTTGCCTCAGCCTCCTGAATAGCTGGGACTACAGGTGCCCACCACAATACCTGGCTTTTTTTTTTTTTTTTCAGTTGTTGCAGTTGTCATCGTCATTTAGCAGGTCCCATCCAGGCCAGGTTCAAACCTGCCTGCCTTGGTGTATGTGACTGGCGCTCTACCCACTGAACTACAGGCGCCACCCATGAGGGACATTTTTAATCATTTCACAATGTATGGGTAGATCAAAATTTGTTGCACATCTTAAATATATACAACTGCACCTCAATAAAGCTGCAATAAAGTCACTTTAGTTGACTTTGGCTCTATCATAATTTAAAGCTCTATTGGCATTAAATACATATTTAATTGTGGATATTACATAAAACAACTTCAGCTATTGGAAGCATATCTAAGGATCCAGAAATAAGTATCAAAGAGGTAGAGCTGGATTAGTCCCTGACTAATGCTTAAAGGTGTCCCATTCAGAAGAGCCTTTTCCACTTCCTTTTTTTAGCTGACTTTGTCTTCTTGTCACCATAATTTTAACAAGCCTATTCATCTGGCTTCTCGGTCTACAGTAGGTGAGAAGGAGCGAGGCAGGGTGGCTGTGAAAGGCATGGAAACTTACACACCTGAAAGGGAGAACATAACTAGCCCTAGGCTATTTCTGGAGCAGTTTGAAACAGACTTTGAACAAGTCTGAAACACGGGACAATGAGAAACATTTGTAATGACCCTGTGTTAGTGGAACATTTAACACATTTTTCTATCCAAAATAGCTAAGAACTAAAAGTTGGTGTTGAAAAAGAATAAGCTTTAATTAATCAAAAGGTAAATTCTCCAAGAAAACAATGGATGAATTAGCTAAGAAATACCATAACTGATACCGTATTAAATATTTACTGTGTGCCAAATATTATATTAAGTACTTTACCAGCGAGTATTTTCTCATTTAATTCTCACAGCAATCCTGGAGTAAATATCATTCCATTAAATATATAAGGAAAAAGGCATAGAAAAGTTAAGAATCTTGTCCTAGGTCATAAAAATAGTTAAGTGTTCAAGATTTTAAACCCCAAAGATAGGACCCCCTATATTATACATCCTCTATCCTGCCATTCCTAAACACTACAACTACACTGCTTTGGGGCAGATGATACTGTTATAGATAATGTATTAAATACAGATAATAAAGTTCCATACATATTCTCCAGTATTCTTGCTGTAATTCTGGAAGTTGAAGTGCATTAACTGCCCTTGGTATATCTGGCTATATCACCAATTTTACCAAATCATAAAGCAACAGATCACGCAGGTATATGAATTTATGTCTAATAAAATAATCTAATGGATACAAAGAACCTTAATTTTTTTTTTTTTTGAGACAGAGTGTCACTTTATTACCCTCAGTAGAGTGCCATGGCATCACAGCTCACAGCAACCTCAAACTCCTGGGATCAAGCGATCCTCTTGCCTCAGCCTCCCAGGTAGCTGGGACTATAAGGGCCCATGACAAGGCCCAGATACTTTTTAGAGACTGAGTCTCCCTCTTGCTCAGGCTGGTCTCCCAGCTCTTGAGCTCAGGCAATCCACTTGCCTCAGCCTCCCAGAGTGCTAAGATTACAGGTGTAAGGCTCTACACCTGGCCTACAATTTTAATTTTCAATAAATATTATATAGTTGGGCTCAGCATCTGTGGCTCAATGGCCTAAGCTCAGGTGTATCTGAGCTGGCGGGTGTGAATCCAGCCCGGGCCCGCCAAACAACAATGACAGCTGCAACCAAAAACTGGCTGGGCATTGTGGTGGGCGCCTGTAGTCCCAGCTACTTGGGAGGCGGAGGCAGGAGACTCATTTGAGCCCAGGAATTGGAGAGTGATGTGAGCTGTGATGCCATGGCACGCCACCCAGGGTGATAGCTTGAGGCTCGGTCACAAAAAAAAAAAAAATATTACATAGTTGGTTTGTAGTTAGCCTACCTACTGGTAGGACAGATAACTATAAAATTAGAATAAGCACTACCTCGCAATTTTTTCTGTAAGTTAAGAACGGTACTCATGTAAGAAGATACATTGTTAAAGATTTTGAAAAATATAAGTCATTTTGGTCCTTTAAAAATATTACCTTCACTGTATTTGTGGACCCAATAAATGGAAGGCATTTTTTAAATGTTCATTGATCAAGTTATAGTTTTGTTAACACATTAGGGGACTGACCTGATTGTGTTTTCCATTTAAATTAATAAATCAATTCCCTTGGTATCTTGTAATCCAAGGGGTCATTCAGATTAACAGATCAAAATTTTTCTGATAGTCTAGATAGTTACCCGGCACCTTTCTCCAAAGTAAGGAAACTAAATTCTCTTTTGACATAGTGGATTATTTGATAACACACTAACAAGTACACCACAAAGCTATTAAAATACCAACTAGATAAATCAGACTTTAAGGTTTCTTTGCATAGACTTAAAAACTAAAAGGACTCTGAGGACAAACAATTTCAAAATGTAAAATTATTGCAAATATTTAGTGATTTTAAAAACAATCAAAAATAAACACAAGTTCAACTTCAGTTGACTTAATTTTCCCTTCTTTCTCTTAGATACCAGGTTTTTACATTTTTCTGGGGCCCAGACTATTGAGGCCTGTGAAGCATTACTAAAGATTCAAACAGTATAATAAATTGTCTTTTAAAGGGAAACTTTTCCTATAATAAAATAACAATGAACAAAACATTTGAAATTAATAATCATAGATTTAAGCAAAATCCAAATAGGGTCTCTAGATCTAATTATCAATTTACAACAATACAAGAGACAGAAGAAATGTTAAATGATGCCATGGAGGTGTAATCATCAAATGACTGAGAAATGGCTCAGTGCCTGTGGCTCAAGTGGCTAAGGAGCCAGCCACGTACACCTGAGCTGGCGGGTTCGAATCCAGCCCAGGCCCGCCAAACAACAATGATGGTTGCAACCAAAAAATGGCCGGGTGTTGTGGTGGGCATCTGTGGTCCCAGCTACATGGGAGGCAGAAGCAGGAGAATCGCTTGAGCCCAGAAGTTGGAGGTTGCTGTGAGCTGTGATGTCACCGCACTCTCCCCACGGTGACAGCTTAAGGCTCTGTCTCAAAAAAAAAAAAAAAAGCTAATGCATATGGGTGGGTAGCAACTGTAGCTCAGTGGTTAGGACACCAGCCACATATACCCAGCCAGGGCCTGCTAAATAACAATGACAACTACAATAAAAAAACAGCTGGGGTGTTCTGGCGGGCACCTGTAGTCCCAGTTACTTGGGAGGCTGAGGCAAGAGAATCGCTTAAGCCCAAGAGTTTGAGGTTGTTGTGAGCTGTGATAACACAGCACTCTACCGAGGGCGACAAAGTAAGACTGTCTCAAAAAAAAAAGAAAAAGGCATACTGCAAATATTCTCACTGGTCCAATTTTGTAAGAATCAGGGTAGGCTAAACATTCATTATATAGAAACCATGCATGTGTCCCTAGATCTGGTTCTCTCCCTAGGTTTGATTTTATAAATGCTGGTGATTAAAAAAAACAAACAAACGAAAAACAGGTCTAACTTATTACATGATCATTTTGTGTGAGTGTATAATGGCTATGTTCCAGATTATCTTTGGTTGATCTTAAGAAAAATGATAGCACAGCTAATGTAATAACTTTTGCAAATAATCAGCACTAATTTTCAGACTTTTGTCTGAAGGCATAACCAAAGTAGAGAAATTTGGGGATTCCAAGTCATCATTAAATGAATTATAAAATTACTGTATTTTTATCTTCTAAAAAGAACTAATGCATTCATACAAATTCAACATGTGACTATCAAATGTCACGTTATCTTTAGGACAGACATGAAATCAAAGTGTCAAAACTAGTTTTGGAGTTGAAACTACAGTAAGGTATCATCTTAATTTTCTTATTTCCAAGTTCTGCTACACCTGGATATTTGGAATATAGCATCATAGGAGAAATAATAACATTGCGACTAGAATTGTTCTGGCTTACTAGAGCATTCCAGACAGAATTTTTAAACACTTTCAAATTTATTTTCAAATACTAAAATTTTTCAAATCTTCTCAAATGCAGCTTTAAATGGTTTACACCAGCTGAACATGATCTGGGATGAGTCTCCTAAGCACAAGAAAAATCCCCTTCCCAGCAAATCCTCACTCTTGAGGGATGACAAATGCCATTCCATGTACGATTTCCTAACTCACAGTCTTTCAAAGGAACCTGAGAGAGGGATTATCTCTGCATGTAGCCCAGTGATGCTGGCTCTTAGTAATTCATTTCTGGTACATAACCTGCTAAGAAGTCGATGAATACAAAGGTCTCCTAAAATAGGCGGCAGCAAGTCCAAGAAACTGACGAGAAGACGGCAGAAAGTTAAAACAAGGTCTGAGACAGACTGATGCTCCTTCCCTTGGATAAAATTCCTTACTGCAACAATGCCAGAAAGATTAATAAAATCTAAACAGGAAGGTTCTCACTCTGAGGTTAATCCCCTTAATTAAAATGCATTTCTCTATTTTGACACAAAACGTTTTGACTCATAGAGGAAAAACCATGCCAAAGGATGTCTGGCTTGGAAGAGGGATCAAAGGCTTAAATCTATCAGAAAGGAATGGTGTGGCTTTCACTCACTTCATGGATACACTTTTTTGCCCACCCTGATGTATCACAAAAGTTTCTTAATTGAATACTGTAAACAATTTCCATACATACTTGCAAACTGTGAAGATTTTTACAATTTGTCAATCTACGTTCACTCCCCAGGGTAATCTCATCCATTCCCAAGGTTACCTTCATGTTGATACCAAATTTGTCTCCTTATCCCTAAGGAGCCTCCTGCACTAGAGAGTACTTCCCTCTTTGGATTGCACCTGCAACACATGGCAGGACAGAATTCTTGATTTTCACCCCCTCCAAAACTTATTTCCTCCCTAGTTTCTCACATTTTCCTAAGCAATATCATCATTCACCCAATTGCTCAAACAAAAACTAAGAGTCACTCTTTTTTTTTATGGAGACAGAGTCTCACTCTGTCACCCTGGGTAGAGTGTCATGGTGTCACAGCTCACAGCAACCTCCAACTCCTGGGATGAAGCAATTCTCTTGCCTCAGCCTCCCAAGTAGCTGGGACCAGAGGCACAGCTATTTTTTTGTTATAGTTGCAGTTGTCGTCGTTTAGCTGGCCCGGGCCAGATTCACACCCTCCTCCCTTGGGGTGTGGCTGGTGCCGTAACCACTGTGATACGGGCGCCAAGCCCCGAGAGTCCCTCTTGATGCCTCTTCCTCTCACCCTCAGTCAAATCCATCAGTAACGCCTGGCTCTGAACTCCATCCCCGAGCCGCCCCCTTCGCTCCCGACTCTGTCCCCTCTTGCCACCATTCCTTCTCAGCTGAACTATTTCAACAGTCTCTCGGTGTCTTTGCTTCCACTCACTCTCGCCTTCAGTCCATTCTCCACACACATATGAAAGTGGTTTTCATTTTATATGAAGTCAGGTCACGTACAAATTTTCACTCGCCTCTTGTTCTTAGAATGAAATCCTGACCCCCTCGGGCTGCCAGGATCTGGCCTGCCGCTTCCTGACCTGACCTCACACCACTCTCCTGTGCTCACTCCATCAACCACACTGGCTGACTTTGTTTTCCTCAACACTAAGGCTCATTTCTTTCTGCACAGAGCTGTATTTGCACTTGTTTTCTCTTCGTGGGATGCTATTCTCCCCACATTGACATTTTTTTCATTATTCACAACTCAGCTAGCAATTCACCTCGTCGAGGCAGCTTTCCAGACCACACGCTACTATCCCCTGTTTTTCTTTTCTTCAGAGTGCTACATGCCAGTGCCTCTTTGACATCTTCTTTGTTTGGGGCTGTCTCCTGTTCACTGAATGTGAGAAGCAGACTTGGTTGTCGTTCACTGCCTCCTGTGCAGTTAGAATAGTAACTAGCAAATAACAGACTCTCAAGAGACACTGGTTGAGGGCGGCTCCTGTGGCTCAGCGAGTAGGGCGCCGGCCCCATATACCAAAGGTGGCGGGTTCAAGCCCGGCCTCGGCCGAACTGCAAAACAAAAAAATAGCCGGGCGCTGGGGCGGGCGCCTGTAGTCCCAGCTACTCGGGAGGCTGAGGCAAGAGAATCGCTTGAGCCCAAGAGCTGGAGGTTGCTGTGAGCAGTGTGACGCCAAGGCACTCTACCCAGGGCGATAAAGTGAGACTCTGTCTCTACAAAAAAAAAAAAAAGAGAGAGACACTGGTTGAATGAATGGCATACATATCAATCTTTGGTTCAGCATTCGTATCACCACATACAGAAAACACTCGAGGGAAATCAGGTGAGAACATAGAATCTGGACTTAAAGGGATGTGGAAAGACATGAGAAAACAGGCTTAAACCGCAAGGTTTGAAATACCAGTGACAAAACAGCAAAGTAAGACAAGCTTTAAATGGAAAGGAATGGCAAACGTGCAGTGAAAAAACATGAAGTTGTTTGGATGGATATCAATGCACACTGGGTTGGTCGGCCTTATGGAGAGCTTTGTCGGCCTTATGGAGAGCTTTGTGTATTGGCCAAAGTTAAACTCTACTTTCCTATGAATAGCTATTTCTTAGTAAGGCACTAGGGATTAGCAAAGGGGCTGGGCCTTTTTACAGGCTTCCCTGGAGTTGCTGCAGGGTCCTCCTTCAAACCACCGCAATAAAGCAAGTCACATAAGGCCGCAGTGGCTCACACCTGTAATCCTACCACTTGGGAGGCCGAGGCAGGTGGATTGCTTGAGCTCAGGAGTTCAAGACCAGCCTGAGCAAGAGCCAGACCCCGTCTCTAAAAATAGCCAGGTGTTGTGGTGGGATTCTGTAGTCCCAGCTACTTGGACAGAGGCAAGAGAATGGCTTAAGCCCAAAGAGTTTTGAGGTTGGTGTCAACTGTGACGCAATAGCACTCTACCAAGGGCAACAAAGTGAGACTCCGCCTCAAAATAAATAAATAAACAAAATAAAGTCACACGAATTTTTTACTTTTCCAGGGCATATAAAAGTTGTTTATACTATATTGCAGTCCATTTGGTGATAGAATTATGTTTAAAAAAAAACATACCTTAATTTAAAAATACTTTATTGCTAGAAAATGCTAATAATCATCTGAGCTTTCAGCCAGTTGTAACCTTTTGCCTTGATGTTGATGGCCACTGACTAATCACAGTGGCCGTCTGCTAAAGGCTGCAGTGAGCACGTGCCATTGGGGAAAAACAATGCCAATAGACCTGCTTGAAGCAGGTTTGCCACACACCTTCAATCTGCAAAAACACAAAATCTGCAGAGTGCAATAAAGCAAAATGCAATGAAATAAGGCGTGCCTGTACTATGTTTGTGGTCACTATGATCTACAGTCATATGACTCTTTTCTCCCCCCCCACCCGCCCTGCAGTTTTGGGCCAGGGCTGGGTTTGAACCCGCCTCCTCCAGCATATGGGGCCGGCACCCTACTCCTTTGAGCCACAGGCGCCTCCCTACCCATTTCTTTTTAATTTGCACCATTCTGTTTAGGAATTTTGTTAGACCCACAGAGTAATATTATATGAAACAAAAGTTCTATCTTGTAAAAAATCTATTTTGGCCAAAAGTTCTATCTTGTAAAAAATCTATTTTGGCATACTAGGTGTTAGTCTAAAATACTGTTCAATTAGCCAAGGGGGGCCAATCCTTATTTAGTTACTATGCCTAATTGTAAATAGCAAACAGCATTTTTACTAATAAACTAGGAAACATTTTTGTCATTAAACATCCCTGTATGACATTGAAAAAACAACAAATTCTTTTCCTTCTTAGGTCACCTTTGGCTTGAAGTGATTTTATTTTTCACTTAATAAGATCTAAAATGTGCCATGACTTCCCGTTTTCACAAATTGTTTATTAAACCTAATCATAAATCTTAAAATGCTAGAGCTCTCTAATTTTATTTACATTTCACATATTTAAGTTTTTAAAACACCAAATAAACCCACAGCATGAGATAGCACAGTAATTTATCATGTTAAACTCATTTAAAATATTTCAGTATTAAAAAGTACTTTAGAACCGGCTCACGCCTGTCATCCTAGCACTCTGGGAGGCCAAACCACATGTATCATCTGACCTCACAGGTTGGAGACCAGCCTGAGCTAAAGCGAGACTCCACCTCTAAAAACAGCAGGGCGTTGTGGCAGGCACCTGTAGTCCCAGCAACTTGGGAGGCTGAGGCAAGAGAATCGCTTGAGCCCAAGAGTTTGAGATTACTGTGAGCTATGACACCACAGCACTCTACTGAGGGCAATATGTGAGACTCTCTCTCAAAAAAAAAAAGTACTTGAGAATCAACTTGTCTAATTCCCTCATTTTACAGACAAATTTAAACTCACTTAAGTTTTCACTACTTCTTGTTTGTTTTAGGTTACAACCAAAAAGCCATGTAACTAAAATAACAAAATGCAACTTTAAATAGCCTTCCAGAGACTGGCATTTTTTCTCTAAGCAAGATTCATAATTCATAATCTCACAAGCTCATGAAAGAAGATACACTTTATTCAGTTATGTAATTTTGTTCAGTGAGGCGATAATAAAATACGAATTGTTCAGGTTGTTTCTAAGAACGTTTCATCTCCTAGCTGGATCCACAAGTGTAGAAAGGCTCTAATTTCACAGCGTTTCGTTTAAACTTAACATGGCACAAACTCCACACAAGGTAAATAATAAAGTATGAACTAATGATGAACCATTTCAGTAATATCACAAAAATAGAAGAAATACAACTTTAAGATGTTAGAGGCACTAGGTGATTATGTATTATAAGCAGCTGAGAGATGATGTGGCGAGAAAGACTAAAAAAGGCTGAATTGGGAACAGCTGGGGATTGAGACGGGGAGAAACAAATCAAGGAACAGCTGCATGTTAACTGGCAATTTCACCCAGAAACTATCCATGTTACCAGGTAACCCGTGACCAGTCAGCAACGTGTTAGTTGACAGATTGTTACATCTAGCTAGCCAAATCTTTAGAACTGAAGGGTTTGCCTCTTTCCACAAATGAAAAAAATTCAGAAAAACACAAGGGTCTTAACAAGTTGTTTTTTTTTTTTTGAGACAGAGCCTCAAGCTGTCACCCTGGATAGAGTGCTATGGCATCACAGCTCACAGCAACCTCCAATTCCTGGGCTCAAATGAGTCTCCTGCCTCCGCCTCCCAAGTAGCTGGGACTACAGGTGCCGGCCACAACGCCCAGCTGTTTTTTGGTTGCAGCTGTCATTGTTGTTTGGCAGGCCCGGGCTGGATTCGAACCCACCAGCTCAGGTGTACATGGCTGGTGCCTTAGCCCTTTGAGCCGCAGGTGCTGAACCAGGTCTTAACAAGTTTTAATTGGGACCAAATCTTTTCCCATTTATAAGCCCATAGTAGAAAGAATATCTCCTGATAGTGTATTGTCCGTACCTCAACCAAACCAAGTCTGATTACCACCTCCCTTTGTCATATCCAGACCTTTGTAACTCAGAATTAAAAAATGAAGCAAATTCAGACTTTGAAAGTTTTAAAGTACATCCTCAAGAGCCAGTTTCAGTTCTGAAAACCAAATTTAAAAGACCTACTTCTTCAAAGCATTCTACAATAGACATACTCGTTTGTGACAATATGAATGTTACTTTCTTTGCATTATTATTATTAATATTGCTTAATATTTTGATGCAGTAATCCTTTGATTTCTTTTCTGAATGTATTTATCTTCGTTCATGCTTTACGAGGTTTTTGTTTCTAGTCCTTATCTTAAACATTGTTATTGTTATTAAATTTTAAGCCTTTTTAATTCTGTGAAGGCAAAAAGTGAAAACCTAATAAACACATGTATATAAATAAATAAATAAATAAATAAATAAATAAATAAAAGACCTACTTCTTATTTTCTTTTTCCCCAATAAATTTTTGATTTAGGACAGTTTTCAATTTACAGAATTATATGAAGATAGTACAGAGAGTTCCATGTGTCCCATATCCATATATCTGTTATTAACACCTTACATTATATGTATATTTGTCAAAAAATATGAACCAATATTAGTAGATTATTAACTAAGTCCATATTTTATTCACATTCCCTTAGTTTTATTTATTTTTTTAAGATATACAATCTTACTTTGTGCCCAAGGCTGGAATTCACTGGTGTGATCGATCATAGTTCACTGCAGCCTCAAATTTCTGAGTTTAAGAGATCCTCCTGCCTTAGCCTCCCAAGTACCTGGCATTATAGGCATGTGCCACCACTTGTAGGTAATTAAAAAATTTTTATTTTGTAGAGATGGGGTTTTGCTGTATCTCTCATACTGGTCTCAAACTCCTGGCCTGGAGAGAACCTCCTGCCTCAGACTCTCACGTGTGGGGATTGTAGGCCTGAGCCACCACACCTAGCCAGATTGCCTTATTTTTTAAATAATGGCCTTTTTCTGTTCCGGGTTCTCATTTAGATGTCACATTATATTTCTTGTCATATCTCAGTAGGCTTCTTTTGGATTTGATAGCTTCTCAGACTTTCCTCATTTTTATGGCCTTGACAGTTTTGAGGGGTGCTGATCAGGTGTTTTGTGGACAGCTGCTGTATTGGGATTTGTCTGTTTTTCTGGGGTTGTCTTTTTTTTTTTTTTTTTTTGGTCGGGGATTAATTTAGGGTAAAAGAAACCAAGTTACACTGATTGCATTTGTTAGGAGGATTTGTCTGTTTTTCTTATGAATAAACTAGGGTTATGGGTTTTGGGGAAGAGATAAGGCTGTTCTCAGCACATCCTAGCAGGGGTATATATTATCTCTGTGAATTATCACGGTTGATGTTAACCTTGATCCTTGACTTGGGCAGTGTTTATCAGGAGTCTCGGCAGTAAAGTTACTCTTTTTTCCCCTTCCTTTCTGTTCTCCTTATATTTTTATCAGAAGAAAAACATCTCTCTTTTCACTAAACTCTGTCACAGCTTTGCCTTTCTACCCATGAACGAGCGCCACATCAGAACACTGTCTCTGACGATCCCCAAGGACAGTCTTTCTAAATCCTGGCGGTGTGTCTGTTGGCATCTCTGTCTCAGGTTTGGTGGGCAGGAGTGGTCACACTTTGGTAGAAACATGGTGGGAAAAAATGATTCAGCATAAACATTCATCAAGTATTGCTGGTATTCCTGAGGTCTTTAAAGTTATAAGTATTCTTGCCATTTTCTGTGCTACAGATAAATGCTTCCATTTTTAAGAGAAATAATTCTCTGTAATGATCAAAATAAATAGCCTTCTGTGTTCTCCTATATTAAATATATCTTCTGGCTAATGGCTGTGGAGGCTTACCATATTTCCTTTCTCTTTTTTTGTTTGTTTGTTTGGGTTTTTTTTTTAATTTTTACATTTAAATGTTAATTAGGTTTCCACTTTTTGCCTTCACAGAATTTAAAAGGCTTAAAATTTAATAACAATAACAATGTCTAAGATAAGGACTAGGAACAAAAACCACGTAAAAAATGAATGAAGATAAATACATTCAGAAAAGAAAACAGACGATTACTGCATCAAAACATTAAGCGATATTAATAATAATAGTGCCAAGAAAGTGCCAGATAAGAGTATGTCTATTATAGAGTGCTTTGACTCTGAGGCTCAGTATGAAGTCATCAGTCAACTTCTTATTTTTTTCCAAAGTCTCAAAAAATAGACAACTAATGTTATATAAATAAAAGTAAAAGAGAGTTCCATAAAACAGATCATGCCAAATCTTACAGGCAATAGAAAAAGAATATTTCAAAATCATTCTACTTGATGTGGACACACCTGATAAAAGACCTACTTCTGAAGGGTATGGCTAAAATGAGAAGAAAAGCACTTGCCTCAGCTCCTCCACAGGAGCAGGGAAAGTATGAAGTATCAGGTGCCAGAACGTTCTCCCAATGTTACGAAGATGCAGAGAACGGGCGCTGGGAAGTAACCCCAGAGGTGCAGGCCCCATCCTCCCCACGCAGAAGCACCGGTTTCTATGTGAACACACCCCGTTCGTGGGTAGGAACAGGATGGCCTCTCTGATCGGCCATTTGGACATCACACGAAGTCTCGCGTAATGACCACCCCAGAGAAAAGGAACTGAGTCATTTTTCAGTCTTCTCCAAACCCGAGATTTTCTGATGTTTTAGCCTTTTGAAAGATCCCATTTCTTTTTTTCCACATAAAGATTACCGCAATCCCATCTGTTCTCTATATGTTTTCACTCACTGAGCATTTACCACGTGTCAGCATCCATACTTGAAATTTTATCATTGTTGATGAGAAGGATGCTATTTGTTTATAGGTAATGTCACTTCTTATTGTTGTTTTTTTTTTTTTTAATTTTTATTTCCTTAGTACTCTTGTAGATTTCCAATGACATGTTTAGGTGCAAATATACTTTTATTAATCTGACTCCAGGGTGTTTCTGTAATCTGAGGAATTATGTTTTCAGTCATTTGGGGAAATTCTCAGCTCCTATTTCTTGGAATGTTGCTTTGTTGCTTTTCTTCCGGTCTTTCCCTCAGGAGCCCCAAGAAGGCTCCTCTGGTACTTTCCATTCTGTCTTCTGTGTCCTGTAGCCTCTCTCATTATCTCCACCTCTTGGCCTCGGCTATACTGGTAATCCCCTCAGATCCGCAGTTTGATCCACAGCTTCTCTTCTCCACTGGATCCAGCCTTCGCTTCAACTCACTCCTTGGTTTAAGTGTTATCTCACTTCTGCACATTCTACTGGATCCTTATTAACTATGCCTCAACCTTTTTCTTTCTCTCTTTTTTTTTTTTTTTGAGACAGAGCCTCAAGCTGCTGCCCTGGGTAGAGTGACGTGGCATCACCAGCTATTTTTTGGTTGTAGTTGTCACTGTTGTTCAGCAGACCCAGACTGGATTCGAACCCGCCAGCTCTGGTGTGTGTGGCTGGCACCCTAGGCCCTTTAGCTACAGGTGCTGAGCCGCCTCAGCCTTTTTCACAGTGTTCTATTCTCTGTGGTGTTTTACCTCTCAAATTATCTTAAAAATATACTGTATGACTTCATTTAGATTTTTACCTCAATTAATTACCTTGCTAATTTTCCTATTGTGGCTACCAGTTTTCCCTCAGTGGCACATGTACTTTTTTTTTTACACTGAGATTGGTCTTGCTTATTTTAACATTAAAAGCAAATATGTAGGCTTGGTGCCCCTAGCTCAGTGGTTATGGTGCCCATCACATACACTAAGGCTGGCAGGTTCGAACCAGGCCTGAGCCTGCTAAACAACAATAACAACTGCAAGAACAAAAAAATAAACAGCCAGGCGTTGTGGCGGGCGCCTATAGCCCCAGCTACTTGAGAGGCTAAGGCAAGAGAATCACTTAAGCCCAAGAGTTTGAGGTTGCTGTGAGCTGTGACAGTACAGTACTCTACAGAGGACAACACAGTGAGACACTGTCTCAAAAAAAAGCAAACGTGTTTATGTTAATAAAGAAATTATAGGCTCAGCGCCTGTGGCTCAACGAGCTAAGGTGCCAGCCACGTACACCTGAGCTGGCGGGTTCGAATCCAGCCCCCGGGCCTGCCAAACAACAATGACGGCTGCAACCAAAAAATGGCCGGGCGTTGTGGTGGGCGCCTGTAGTCCCAGCTACTTGGGAGGCGGAGGCAGGAGACTGGCTTGAGCCCAGGAATTGGAGGTTGCTGTGAGCTGTGATGCCACGGCACTCTATCCAGGGTGACAGCTTGAGGCTCTGTCTCAAAAAAAAAAAAAAAAAAAGAAATTATATATACATAGTTGTATACATACACTTAAACAGACAAGACACATTGGAACATTTTCTTAGTGATGCCCTTAAACCACAATCTTTTATTTTCCCTGATACATAACAGATACACATACTTTGGAGGTACATGCTGTAATTTAATACATTCATGTAATTTATAAAAATCAAATCCGTGTAATTGAGATAGCCATCACTCTAAATACATGCCTTTTCTTTATGTTAGAAACACTTCAGTTATTATCGTCTAGCTACTTTGGAATCTGTAACGGACACGCTTATTTTTATTGTGACCTCAGTCAGCAGGTCATGCTCTGAGTCACAGCTAGAAGTGTCAGCAGCACACAGGGCCTGCCCAGGGCTCCAGAGATGCCACATTCAGCGTCCTGAGCTCCTTTAAGAATCCCGGAGCGTCTCTGCATCAGCATTTCTCAACCTTTTTTACCCCACAGCACATTTGAACCTATAGTTAAACTCCCTCCGGCACACTTAAACTATGTTGATCAAAAAAAAAAAAAAATTAAAAAAGAAAATATACTTATTGTGCTTTGAACTTCATCAGAAAATAATTTAATCTATGATCACACCTAAGATCCTCTCACAAGACACCAGTGTGCTGCAGTGCACTGGCTGAAAACCACTGCTCTGTATCAATTACACTAAATGTATAAATAGAGGACTAGTCCAGAGGACTTACGTCTAGTTTTAATACTATTTCATCCTTTTTCATGAAAGAGGTTTTAATATCCTTTTTTGTTTCTGGCACCAAAGATATTTCCCCTTTCTACACTACTTTCAGATTCCTCTTCTCAATTAAACATCCCTCAAATTATTTAAAATATACTAAGCTCACATTATAACCTAATGGTTTGTACCCTCATATTAATCTGAAAATAAAAAATAAATAAATAAATAAAATTTGCTAAGTTTAATCTACAGGCACACAACACATGGCACTCAGAAGAGAAGAACAATTTTCCAAAAACTGCTGCTTACTATGATTTGAACTCTGAACTTCTATTGCATAAAACCTTAATCTGATTCAGCCACCACATTATACAATTGACTCACACAAGGCTTTATCCACTTGAAACTTAGATCTTTGATACAAGAACTATGACCAAAACTGTTTTTAACCTGAGACTTCATATTTATCCTGCATCAATATATTTCACATTTAAGACTTCATATTTATCCTGCATTAATATCATCTTTTACATTTTCTGTCTCACACACACACACAGGTAAGTCAGTACTAGTCATCAGTTAGAGCTTTACAGAATCACACCTTATTGCCCAGGCTAGAGTGGCATTGGTGTCACAGCTCACAGCAACCTCAAACTCTTAGGCTCAAGCAATCCTCTTGCCTCAGCCTCCCAAGTAGCTGGGGCTACAGGTACCCACCACAATGCCTGGCTAGTTTTAGAGATAGGATCTCACTCTTGCTCAGGCTGGTCTCAAACTCCTGCGCTCAGGCAATCCACCCGCCTTGGTCTCTCAGAGTGCTAGGTCTATAGGCTTGAGCCACCACACCTGGCCAATATTCCATTCTTGTAACAGAACCCCCTCTACTCATAGGAATTTTATTCCATATAATTCACATGAAGATTACTCTGCCCTCTCACAGGACAGAACTCTTAATTTCATGCCCCAGCCAAAGAAACTGATTCAGAATTCGGCATTCTCCCCAAGTCATAAGAGAAAGCTATGTCTAGGACTTTCGCTGGAACTTCACCAAAATAAAAAAGGAAAAAAAGGTTCTACCCTTCTGAAATTTTAAACACAAAAGTAGACAAATGAGATTATAGTAAGCTAAAATGTTTCTGCATACCAAATGAAACAGAGTGAACAGACAACCAGTTGAATGGCAGAAAACATTAGCCATCTATTCCTCCAACAAGAGACTTGAACAACTCAAGAACATACAAGGAACTCAACTCAAAGGCAAAGAAATAAAAACAGCAAAATCATCTCACTGAAGACTTGACACAGGTGCTAATGTCTATAAACCCAGCATTTGAGAGGCCAAAATAGGAGGATTGCTTGAGGCCAGGAATTCGAGACCAGCCTCTGTAACACAGCAAGACCTTATCTCCAAAGAACAATTTTTTTAATTAGCTGGACATGGTGGCACACACCTGGAGTTCCAGCTACTCGAGAGGCTGGGGCTGGCCCAGGAGTGCTAAGTTGCTGTGAGCTATGACTGTGCTACTGTACTCCAGGCTGAGCAACAAAAGAAGACATGTAAACAGCCAATACGTATATGAAAAATCTCACCATCACTAATCACCAGGAAATGCAAATCGAAACCACAGTAGGATATCATCTTGTGCTAGTTAAAATGACTGTTTTTAAAAAGACAAAATTTAACAATGCTGGTAAGGATGCAGAGAAAAGGGAACTTTTAAACACTGGTGGTGGGAATGTACATTAGTACAGCCATTATGGAAAACAGTATGGAGATTTCTCAAAAAACTAAAATAGAACTACCATATAATCCAGCAATCCCATGACTGGGTACTTACCTGAAGGACAGGAGATCAGTCCATCAGTATAGGTGTACTGCGACACTGTGCACAGTGGCAAAGCTACGGGTGTCCAGCAAAGGAGGAATAAAGGAAACGTAGTACAAATCACAACGGGCTACTTGGCCATAAAAAAGAATGGAATCCTGTCACTCCAGCGACATGGATGGAACTGAAAGACATTGTTAGTGAGATAAGGCAGGCACAGAAAGACAAATACCACATCTTCTCACTCACGTAGATGCTAAAAAAGTTGATCTAATGGAAGTAGAGAGTAGAATAGTGGCTGCTCTCCGAGGCTTGAACGAGAGGAGGGTGAACAGGGCTGGTTAATGGATAGACATACAGTTAAAGATAGAAGTTCTAACGTTTGATAGCAGAGTCAGATGACCGTAGTTAACAATGTATTATAAATTTCAAAATAGTTAAAAGAGGCTCCCATAGCACAGTGGTTACAGCGCCAGCCACATGCACCAAGGCTGGTGGGTTCCTTCCAGCCCGGGTCAGCTAAACGACAACTGCAACAAAAAAGCCAGGCATTGTGGCAGGTACCTGTAGTCCCAGCTACTTAGGAGCCTGGGGCAAGAGAATCACTTCAGCCCAAGAGCATAGCACTCTACCAAGGGTGACATAGTGAGACTCTGTTTTTGCAGCCCATATAGCCTATGGCTGGGAGTGAGAGTTGTAAGAAATACCTGTATAGCTCAATAATGGAACACCTGGGTGAAAAGGGCATGGAGAGGGATTTAGCTCGGAGCTCGACAGATGAGAGCGGTGGTGAATTGGCAGTCTCTACACCTGTGGTGTTGAGAGGCACGAGATGAGCCTTCTAGGCTAGAGGTGACGGCAGTCAAGGAGCATGCGCATTCATTCTATCATGGACCTGCTTGCTCTGTCTCCTCTCCTGCCTGCAGAACGCCAGCACAGCGTCTCTGCTGAAGATTACCAAGCTCTGCTAAAGACTAAGATCTATCTTTCTAAGAAGACTGCTTTATTCTCTCTAAGACTCTCTCTTTCCAGCTAAAGTAGATAGCCCCCAGGCACCTTAGAGACCTGAGCAAGGAAACTTAGCGGTTCGCGTCTGGAACCTACTTAAGCCGGGCCTGAGACCTGGCCAGTCCTAGGCCCTGATAAGTGGTGTCAGAAGTGACAAGTGAGGGCGGCGCCTATGGCTCAGTGAGTAGGGCACCGGCCCCATATGCAGGAGGTGACGGGTTCAAACCCAGCCCCGGCCAAAAACTGCAAAAAAAAATAAAAAAAATAGTAAAAGCAAAATAAAAACTTAAAAAAAAAAAAAGTGACGAGTGATACTCTGTCTCAAAAAAAAAAAAGTTAAAAGAGAGGACTTGAAAATTTCCCCAAACATAGAAGTGATAAGTACTTGAGGTGATGGATACTCTAAATACCTGATTGGATCATTATGCAACCTGTACATGTAACAAAGTATCAGATGTACTATGTAAAAATGCATATATGTTATACTATTAAAAATTTTATTTTACTTATTTTTTGGCAGTTTTGTCCTGGGGCGGGGGGTGAACCCCCCACCGCGGGGGGTTTTTATTTGGGGCCGGTGGCGCAAGGGGTGGGGGGCGGGCCCCAAAATCCCGCGGGGGCGGGGTGAAGCCCCCCCCCACGCCAAAAAAGCCAA
>CAUYON010064536.1:0-27155 GCA_963573935.1 Arctocebus calabarensis | reverse complement strand
GAAGTAGAAAACCCCACATTGAAATCCTCATTTATAAGTGAAATATGTTTGTAATTTCCCTTTATAACAATATATTTTCTCCAATTTCAATATCAGGTGTATTCAGATCAAGTAGAATGATTTTGAAATATTTCTTCTTTTTCTATTGTCTATAAGATTTGGCATGATCTGGTTTTTGAAACTGTACTGTACTTTACTTTTATTTATATAATATTAGTTGTCTATTTTTTGAGACTTTGGAAAAAAATATACGAAGTTAACTGATGACTTCATATCAAGCCTCAGAGTCAAAGTATTCTATAACAGACATACTCTTATTTGACAATGTGAACGTTACTTTCTTGGCATTTTTATTATTAATATTGCTTAATATTTCGATGCAGTAATCATCTGTTTTCTTTTCTGAATGTATTTATCTTCATTCATTCTTTACATGGTTTTTGTTTCTAGTCCTTGTCTTAAGCATTGTTATTGCTATTAAATTTTAAGCCTTTTAAATTCTGTGAAGACAAAAAGTGGAAACCTAATAAACACATGCATATGTAAAAATAAGAAAATGAAAAATAAAAATAAAAAAATAAAAGTTTACTGTAATCATTCAATATTTGTCTGTGACAAATCAAATTATAACTATCAATTTAATATTTAGGAAAATTATAAGTCAATTTTTTTTTTTTTTTTGGCGACAGTGTCCAGCTGTCACCCTGGTTAGGGTGCCATGGTGTTACAGCTCACAACAACCTCAGAGTCTTGTGCCTAAGCCTGTGTCTTGCCTCAGCTTCCCAAGTAACTGGGACTACAGGCACCTGCCACAATGTTGGGCTATTTTTTTGTTGCAGTTGTCATTGTTGTTAAGCAGGCCCGGCTGGGTTTGAACCCACCAGCCCTAATAAATGTGGCCAGTGCCTTACCCACTGAGCTATGGGCACCACCTACAGTTCAAATTTTAATTTTAAAAATATCCAAACTCTTTGAAAATTTAACAATGAAAAAGCAATTGGTTGTAAAGTTTTTAAGCCAGCCAAATCAACTGTTTGATCTAAGAATGTTGTCCAAATGTAAGTTTAATGTCTATTAAATAAATAAATATAGTATAAATTTTATATGATTTAAAAATCAATCAAAGCTGTCAATCCTAAAACATCAAAATCCAGTGACTCTAACAATCTGCTTTAGAGTTCAGTGATTTGGAAATAAATGTCATTAAGATGTTATTTTTTTCATAGTAGAATTAAAAAATCAGTAATACATGTCACTTCTGATGATTACCAAGGCATGTTCTCAGTATCATCATCTAATATTTGTGTACTTTCCAAATGCAAGCACTGATATTTTAATTATCTTATTTAAAAAAATCACATACATTCCACGTATCTATAAACATCAATGACTTGAAAATTTGCATGTGAGTATCCCTGAGATACTCTCAGAGTGCAACCTTTAATTGGCTGGGCCCAAGGTCTTTTAATTTTTATCTAGAATCCTCAGAGAATAACTTACAAGTAATGTCTTGATATAAAAGCAGCTTTAAGTTTTAAACATAGAAAACTCTTTTCTTTTTTTTTTATTTTATTGTTGGGGATTCATTGAGGGTACAAGAGACCATGTTACACTGGTTGCATTTGTTAGGAAAAGTCCCTCTTACAAATGTGTTTTGCCCCGAAAAGGTGTGGCACACACCAAGACCCCAAGACCCTACCGCCCTTACTCCTTCCCTCTCTCTGCTCTTCCTTTCCCCAAAACTCTTTTCAATTGTACTGTTATCTAACAACGTTGTGTTTCTTGGGTATTTTCTCTTTCCTACTTGGTTAAAAGTTTAGCATATTGTGCTTTGTTTTCCCAGAGGATAAAAAAACAACGTTGAGAGCTGAGTTTTATTTAACAAAATAAGGCAATTTAACCACAACTAGGTTTTGAACTTAATTCTACAGGACATGTTTCACAACAAATTTCTTTGTATTAATGATAGGCTGTTTCAAATACAGGTGGCAAAGCAAGTTAGAGGGCCATTGAACTTGGCTAATTTAGCTAATGCATCACAATTACAGAAACACCCGTGCTAAATATCCTTGTCCTATTTCTGTGAAAATGAGTATTGTTCAATAACTCTCAAAATATCTCATTTCATGCTGATTCAGATTTTTGTAGCCTTTTTTTTGTGACATAGCCTCTAGAACAGTATAGAATGTTTTAAAAAAAACTTTTTCATATATATATTTGATACTTATTTATTTTCTTTTTTATATGAAAGCACTGTGTCTTGAACCTATTATTATAGGCATTCTAATTTTCTCTTTTTGCCTCCAAAGGGCAAAAGAATATTTGTTCTAAAAAGGCAATCCAAAATACTATCCTCCTGCCTATAGAGAGGGTACATACTGTTAAAAAACATATAGACTATCAGTGATGAACAATGACTTGAATTGAAATTTCCTGTTTTAAAGTTCCAAAAGTTACCTTCCCTAATGGTGTACTAAATAATCAAAGCTTGTAAATGGGAAGCTAAGAATTTGCCTTATCACCAGGGTGGTGATGCATATTCATGTTTCTAGAATCATCCATTAGATTTAGAATAAAAACAAGAAGAAAAACAAAAATGAAAACAAAACCAAAAACTAGCTTATCTCCAAGAGTTTATTTAATTTTTTTTACTTAAAACAACCATCATGTGAGCTTTTATACTAAGTAATTACTTAAAAACTATTAAACAAGGATGCAAAGTTAGCATACATAGCTACTAAGCATTTGATGTGGACAATGTATCTGCATAGCTCTGACAAGTCTAGCAAATATCCAGTTGATGATTTCTACGTAAACACAGCATTGTCAGTTATTTAAGGGGAGGTCATGACAGTGCTCCACAACAAATTCAAAAGATAAAGTGTGTGAAATTTATGGCATCCAATCACTCTGTAACACATATGTGAAAACTCGAGTTAAATATTCAGGAAGCGCACTGATTTGAGTGCCTGACTCATAGGAAGTGCTCAGACATGTTTAACCAACTGACAGAATGAATGAATGCATGCTGTAAGTGAATCCCTCTCAGGCATGATGATAATTATTTTCTCTAAGAGTACATCAAATCTCCATTTTGTTTTATTCAAAGGTAGACAAAGTTTTCAATTTAATTGAGTAAAATGCAGATTTTGCTTAACTTCTACATCTATTTTATGTCCTGGAAAAGACACTTGCATGGAAACAGAATATAATTTGTTGCAGGCTTGTCATCAGGAAATAAGTAAGATCTCAGTAGATATCCCAGGATTTTAAATAGGATACAAAGAAAAAAAGATGAGAAATCTAAATTATAATATGGAAATGTAAAATGCATTTATATTTTAAAATTTAACTGCTTATTACTTGAAAAGCAAAAGTCATCCATAAATTGATCATTTATGGTAAGTGTATTGATGTTAATATTAAGACATATAAATCTATATAGATTTCTATCATGCCAAAATAAGGAAGCAACATTTAGATTCAACATGTATTTTACATTACGTTACAATGCAACATTAAAATTACAGGATTGCATTGTTTACATACACTACTGACTTTATATATTAAGTTATGCTGATATATGCTGATGATAAGTTACATGATAACTACAACTTAAGTGTAAGCATTTGATCCTTTTATCAAACCTAAATGTGTATGAGTGAATTAATTAAATAGAATTAATTTCCTTTATAGTTATATCAGCTTATGTTATCTTTGTTAAAATAATATGCACTCTCCTACAAAAGGAATGCTATATTCACAATAATGCTTAAGTAAAATTTTAAAGGTTTAGAAAAATAAATACAATCTAAAATCAGAGATTATATGTTTAATGCCAAAGGTATCATCTTTTTTTTTCCCAAGAAAAAAGAACCTCTTGCAAAAGTCTTCAAATCACTTAGTAAAATGCATTTGAAATAAATGTGACATTTTAGTCAATAGCTATTGAACAACATTCAATTTGACATCACGGTTACTAACAGATTGCCCTGGATTTAGGTACTAAAGCACAGCCACTCTGCAAACACAGAGAATGTTGAAAGTGAGGATTCTCACACCGAAGTTAAGTTGGGTGTCTACAGAGGAAATTGCTTCTTTTGCTACAAGAAGATAATATTTAAACATTTGTATCTCTATTGTTTCATTGAACATTAAACTTTAAATTTTCTCCTAATGTCTGTTTCTCAACTTCTGCTCTTCCAGTTGGTCTACTCTTTTCTTCTTCCATCCCTCTTCTTAATTTTATTCAAAATTATAACTTACTCCACTGCCTTTCTCTTCTTATTTCCCCATGTTTACTTTTCTTTCAAGAAACATTTTATAATTCTGATGATACACTTTCCAAGGTGGCAAAACTCTGGATTTTGTTTTTGTTCTTTTAGGTTTATTATTTTTTTTTCATCTATTTATGACTTTTTAATGTGGTATAGTTGGATTTTTATCTTATTATTTTATTTACATGAGGGAATATTTTTAACTGGTTAGGTTTGTTTTCTACTCGATTTTTACAATATCAAACTTAACAAATTCATACTTGCTCTTTAAATCAATGTTTTCAATTTTTTTTGACTGTGATACAAGTGAAGCAATATATATTTCTTTAGCACACTATTCCCAGAACATTCTTAGGTATTATTGATACAGCACAGATGCAAAATAAACAACTTCCAAATATTATTCCTTTCCCTGCCATAAAATACAAAACATTTTTTTCATCATGCTGTTTTTGTCCTTCTATAATTTTGCCCTGGCCTATTTGTCAAATCTTATTTCTTCAGTTTCCCATTTGTTTCCCACACTGGAGCCATTCAGAAAACTATTTAAAGCTTTAGAAATCTCCACAGTATTTTACCCATAAAATAATTAAAACTAAAAAAGAAACAAGGAATAAGGTACTTAATGAAAGAAATAGAACTTATTTTTTTAGCACATGTAGTGGGTTGAATAGTGTTTTTCAGATAGCTGTGTCTATAACTAATTCTTAATTCTTTATATTAATTATATACAGATTAGGTTTTGTCTTTCACTCCTTCAATTTTACTGCATTGCAAATTTTACATTTGTCCTACAATTAATGAGTCACTTAAATGTAAATAACTTCACAAAAGAAAATACTCAAAAGACTTCCATCCGTGTTTTTGTGGTAGCTTCTTCTATTTAATAAATACCTATTGCCATTTTCCTTTTGCCGTATCCTTTTCCTATTGCCATGTTCCTATAGACACTAAACAACAGCAACAATTTAACAGTAAAATCCATTTCAAATTGCTATTTGCTGTTATATATGGCAAATGTGAAATTTATCTTATTTTTCCCACATTTGTTGACAATTAACTTAATGAAACACACATGAAACTTAAAAAAAAAAAATCCTGTTGTGTACCAGTGATTGTATCTGAGGATCTAGGATAAAACAGGGCAAACAAGTTTGGTTATCACTGAGCTTATATTCTCTGTTATAAAAATTTTTACCAATGAAATTACTGTTATGTTTTTAAGCAATACTGAACTGTGTTCATATGATCGTCTATCTACATTTACTGCTCAGGATGAAAATAAAAAACAAGGACTGCACAGCTCAATGCAGTGATATGGTAGTTACTGAAGTGGTTTAAAAATTGCTTGAGTGAAATATAATGCTAATGGCATGGTCTCATCTATTGTAATTTATTTCTTTTTAAACACTATAGCCAATTGGTTGATTATCAAGTAAAATTAATTTTTTTAAACAGCCCAAATCAGTCATCTTCTTGTTTATTGACACAATCTCACGGTGTGATAATTTTACATGAATGTGATAGTGATAGAGGAGGTTCTTGATTTTGGTGTTTCCAAGAATGAATCAACGGACCATAGATCAGTGGTAAGACAAGATTTATTTTACAGAAAAGAATACACAAACACCAAAGATCCTGCCAGAGAGAAAAAAATGCAAGTTGGGTGGGTGGGGGCGGAGAGTGCCTGCTCTCTGGGCTCTTTGTCAAGGTGTGTGTGCTTGTGTGCTTGTGTATGTATTTATATATAAATATATGTGTGTATATATATATTTGCATGGGTCCTCTGTAGTTGCATGGAGCCGGGACTCGCTAGTTACATTTGACATTCATGAGTCTTCTGTAGTTACATTTAGTTGGGACTGGAAACAAATGAATGGCTGGAATCCCTTTGGTTCCCAGGCCTAGGAAACCTACATGAAATTGACCAGCCCAGGGAAATGGTGCTTCCCTGTTCCGCTGCAAGTGCCAGGAGAGGGGACACTCTAGGTGCTGGTGTCTCCCCAGCAGTTGTCTGATCCCTCTGGCTACCTGAGCTGTATGCAGCGCCTTCCTGCCTACCCTCCAGCCCGGTGACACCAACACCGCCAGGGCGGAGGCGGCAGATCCTTTCCGGGGTTAAGCTGAGCTGGCTGGGCGCCACCTGTCCTGTATTAATAGGAGCACGGACAAATGCTCTGCTAAATATTTCTCTCTCCCTGTCTTTGTCTCTTTCTCTCTCAATGACAGACATAATCAAGGGTCCTCAGACAACTATAGAATAGCAAGGACAGAGCGAATGAAA
Organism: Arctocebus calabarensis; assembly: GCA_963573935.1. Taxonomy (NCBI): domain Eukaryota; kingdom Metazoa; phylum Chordata; class Mammalia; order Primates; family Lorisidae; genus Arctocebus; species Arctocebus calabarensis. Next base: position 20,594 of record CAUYON010064536.1, on the reverse strand, counting down.
TTTTCCTCCTTTAGGAGGCTGAAATAAGACAGATACGAATTCGCTGATTGGTACGCTATGGGCCCTTACAAACAGTAATGGTAAGAGGGATCATCCTAGTTTTCAGGAAGCAAAAGAGAAATAATTACGAGTGACATTTTATTACTGGAACATACGATTGCTAAAATCAAAACATAAAACACACAGAAAAGCTTATCAAGTTTAATTTTATCCATAAAATCACAAATGACTTTCCGCTAAAATTCTCAAGTACTTAAGAAATGGGTATGCTTTCTTATTGATAGGTTTGGTAACATTTATTTAGCTTCCTTTTTTTCTTTATGTTTTAATTGTTAGCTAAAAATTGTATTTATTGTGTACCACATGTTTTGAAATATGTACAAGGGGTATCTGAGAAGTATATTGTTTTTCATACTATACGGCTGAGTACCCTCTGGAGAATTCTCATATACATTACAAAATAAACAAATGAAGCTAATTAGTATATCCATTATTTTACACACTCTCCATCACTTTGTAGTGAGAGCATTTAAAATATGCTCTCTTGGCAATCTTCAAGAATACAATGCATTGCTATTACCACAATCCACCATGTTAAACAATAGCTTTCTTAAGATTCCTCCTGCTATTTAACTGAGATTTCATACCCTTTGACCAAAATCACCCCAACCGCCTATCCCTAAGCCCCTGTAAATCACCATCACTCTCTACTTCCATGATTTCAACATTTTTAGATTTCACATTTGAGTGAGTTCATGCAGTGTTGTTTTTTCTGTATCTGGCTTATTCCATTTTGTCTGATATTCTCCAGATTCATCCATATTGTCACACATGTCAGGATTTTATATTTTTAAAGGCTGAATAGCATTTCATTGTAACATTTTGGATAATAATCCTTTATCAGATATGTGCATGATAAATATGTTCCCTAAATTCTATAGGTGGTCTCTTTACTTTTGATGGTTGCTTGGTTGTGAAGATTTAATAATGTAATTCCCTGTGTCATCTTTGTTTTTCTTGCCTGTGGTCTTGAATTCATACCCAAAACATCTGCCCAGACCAACGTCAGGAAGTTTCCTCCCATGTTTTCTTCCAGTAGTGGTCTAGTGTCATGCCTTACATTGAAGTCTTTAAACCATTTTGAGTTGATTTGTGTATGTGGTGTGTGATGAGGATCTAATTTCATTCTTCTTTGCGTAGGTAGCCAGTTGTTCCAAGAACATTAGGTTTGGCAGTATTTGATTAAACATTCAGATTCTTTGTGAAAAATTCCCCTTTGTTTTCTAAAGAGCTCTTCCAGCACATGCTAGATTTTGATTCAGGAGTTCAGCTGAAGGCGTAACTGCCCACCAAGTGCCCCCTTCCTCTGCCTGTTTGCCACTTGAGGACTCTAGCACATAAGAATACACGTCTGTTAGTATCTACTCATTACAGAGGGGAAGATGGCTATTTGAAGCTGTTTTAGGTCTAGATGTGATCTAACAGGAAGAAATAAAACAATGATCTGCTTTCAAAATAAAATAAAACAATGAACCTGCTTCAAACTATCTTTTTCTCTTGCTAGTTTCAATCTGTGAGAATCATAACAGAGATGGTCTGTGGGTCCATGTCTTTCCTAAGTATGGTGACAGACTCTTCCATTTTATTTATGCAGTACAAGAAGCTCAGTCAAATCTGCTGTTGGCAAGATATCAAAAATATAAGCAAATGTAGACTGAATTTTTTATTTACTCTGCTGATAAAAATAGCATATGGTACCGCACAGTTATTCTACCCACCTGCCACTCTTTCTTTTCTTTATAATTATTTTTGAAAAGTCATATTTCAAAATGCATTATTACAATAATAATTTGTCTTTTATGTGATGTAAACTATATTTTATATAAACTAAACTCAAATTTTAGGGCTTTTCATATTGAGCTTGAAAAAAGGACTAAGGATCATTTCTCATGTATCTTTCTAAGCATAATAATTCTAAACTGTTTGATTTTAAGACACTTATCCTTTTTGAATATACACTTCATCAATTTCTCTGAAAAGAGACCATTAAAATGTCATGCATATGGAATATTATTGCTAAAAGAAATGATTCTCAAGGCAAAAAAGGAGTATCTGAATAACACCAGACATATTTATTTTAGCAAAATTACATAATCATAATATGCCACTTAGCAAATAGTCTGTTTCAATATTACCAGTCATAGTTAATTAGGGCATCAACTCTTATTGAGCATTTGTTTACAATTACCTTTACAAAATATAAACAGTTCAATTTAAAGGGTTTTCCTAAGTACAGCATTCTCTTTTATAAAGATAGAACAATTTGGGAAATAAAAAAATGCTGTATAATTTTCTTTTCTCATGAATTATAACAGAAATGTAAAGAGATAACTTTAAAAAAGTTTTATGAACATGTTTATGTCTTTAAAATTTGTGCTGTCCTATTTACATTTAATGTTACTTCCAGTATTATTCCACATAAGGCAAATTTTCTTTTTACAAGAACTTTCAGTATATTCCTTTCAGTGGCTTCAAAGAGGAATGATAATGTTCTTTAAATTTCAATTTTACTGAAATATCTCACTTTCTAAAGACTATGCACCATTGTTCTGCACAAAAACTAGGAAAGGATTAGTGAGATATCCCTAGTTAGTACATTTCTATGTTTTATTAAAGAAAAAAATCATGACAAGAGAAATATAATTATAAAATTAATCTTATTAGATTTTCAAAATCTTTTTGACTTTATGGACAATTTGTAACAAAGTGATCACAATCAAATTTATTTTGCTTTAATTTATAAAATATAATAAACCAAGATCTCTAGTGTGACATGAAATTGATCAGATAGACAAATGAACTGATCATAGTGGACTGAGGTTATTTTTATGCTATAAACTCAATTACAATGATAAAAACAAATCTGTAGTTTACTCATTTATACTTGTCAAGGATTTTCTGCCTGGCCATGAGTTTCAGTGATTGGAGGGCCATATAAGAGAGGTTTTTCTTTTTCTTTTAGTATTGTTTACAGACAGGCAGAGCACCGACCTATCAAAGTAGAGAAAGGTAAAAAGCAATTGGGCCTCCCAGAGAAGCTCCATCAATCATCACCATATCATAGATTGGAATAGACACATGCAGTTACATTGATGACTCAAACTATGTAATTGATATAGCATTATTGAAAGCAATGTATATTAAAAATTTCCAATTCAGATTGTGGATTGGGCAAGAAAGTGTTTATAGTAAGTTGAGATTTTCTATGGTAGTTACTGAAACAAAACTTGATAATGCTATTTCCAGTGTTGACATTCGAGATGTTTTTCAATTGGGAGATGTATCCTTTTTTGTTTTCATGGATATGTGAATTTATCAGAGTCTCAGATACTCAATAGCAATGTTAATGCTAAATCAACTCCTTACAATATGTCGTATCTTTAACCTACACATTTATTTAACAACAAAAATTGAGTGTTATTTCATTTTATAATCGGCACAATGCAATATTGTAAGTAAGGAAATAAACACATACGGCATTGGTAGTATACACCTGTAGGGAAGATTTTTATTCAGGTAAATAAGTATATATTATCCATTTGAGCTACAGGTAATAAGACCAACAGAATGCAATAAATTCCTTCATAATTAATGTGATTTCCTCTGAAAAATATCCTATTTTAAAACTGCTTAGCTATCAGAGGAAATTTTCCCCATGTACATTTTCTACACCTTCTTTATGTGATACTAGTTAATTTGTGTTATTTTACCCTAATGTGTGATATGGAAAGGCTGAAAGGTGAGTCAGGAATTTCTTCACATCTTTCAGTGGTGACAGCACAACTTTTTAATGTCATCGGAGCCTCATAGTTTAGCACCTCATTATTTAATGTTGCTTTTCCAGAATCTTTACAAGTGTTGAAATCAAAATCGATGATTAAATAACTTTGGTTTTCTACATGCTATTGCAAAAGCTGTAACCTGTTTTTTAAACAAAGGCTACAACAAAGTTATTCACATATATCGAATGTAAAAACATCCTGCAGTAACATGGTTACTGTTTTGTTGTTGTTGTTGGGGATTAATTGAGGGCACAAAGAACCAGGTTACATTGATTCCATTTGTTAGGTAAAGTCCCTGTTATAACTGTGTCCCCCAAATTTGTGTCACACACAGTGAACCCCATCCCGCTTCCTCCTTCCCTCTCTGCTCTCCCAACACTATTACTTTTTAAGTATTAAAAGTAATTTTTGTTTTCTAGTTGGTACATGGTTACACTCAATAAATGTAAACTATTTTTCTTAAAGAATAGTAGTAGTATTGATACTTTTGCTTTACATTTTCTGGTTAAGAATCTACGATTATAAGATAGGATACCAGATAAAAGAAATAGTGACATATGATCATTTTAATGTCTTATAATCAGTAATAATAGGCAATGAAATAACTAAACTATAGTTTAATTGGGTGACTAAAAAATGGTCAAAATGTTAGTAATAACCTAAAGTTTTAAAATTATGATTTTTAGATTAACTTTTATGGATTTTATATGCATTATTTCAAATGTCATAATTCAAATGCACTATTAGTCTCACAAGAATAATACATGTATAATGGACAATTTATTTCATATTTATATTAATCTTAACATTAAATACTTCCTGATAAGATATATAAAATTCTATATGACATCTGAAAAAGTATTTACATTAAGCTGGGTGTAGTGGCTGTTTCTTATAGTCTTATAAGTTTGGGAGGCTGAGACAGGAGGATGGCTTGAGCCTAGGAGTTTGAGGCTGCAGTGAGCTATGATCATGCCACTGCACTCCAGCCTAGGAGACAGAGTGAGACCTCCATTCCCCCCAAAAAAATTATTTTCATGAACAAAAAGTGAAATCTCAAGTAAGAACTTGAGAGAATATAACAATGATGATTTATGAAATTTGAGGTATCATCTGTAATACCCCTTCTTATTCATCTTTTCAACTCAGGGATCAAGCTTCAGTTTTCTTCTCTATCTACTCTTATTGCCCAGGAAATATCACCATTCTCGTTATTTTACAAGCTGATGATTTCCAAATTTAGTTCTCTAGCTCAGACCCTCTCTGAACTCGCCTCATATTTAATAGATTGGTGGGTATGTCTACCTGGAAGCCCCACAAGGATCTGAAACTGTAATCTGTAGAATCCAACATCCTGACCTCCATTCCCAAATATGTTTCTCAGAGGCTTCCCTGACTCAGTAAAATTAAGCTCTGCCTTTCCAATGTCTCAGCCCTAAGGCCCATAAGCCATTCTTAAGGCTTCAGACATTCTCATGTTCACATAGCTTCCTTCTGTAGATCCTATTGCCTAAGTTACATGTAATAGGTATTTAACAGCATCTCACCACTACTAATGTTGAGTGTTACAACCCTGGACTCAGCCTCATTACCTCCTTTCTGGGAGACTATAATTTAGTAACAGACATATACCTCTAATTATTTATAATGATACTATTCTGCCACAAATATTCCAGTAAGGTATTCTTTCACAATAAAAATGGAATTACCTATCCAGGTGTATCCTACAGTGCACACTCCCCTGTACGTAGGCTGGGGGTGAATTTCTGGCTTTTTCCCTTGCATTTATGCGGCTTCCTTCACACCATTGTCCTTATGCCACAGAAACAGTGAACATACTTGTACCCTGTGCTCCTTGTATGTGCAGTGGCTCTGCTCACCCCCTGTGATATCTGCTGCAGAGTCCCCGTGGCACCTTGATGTTGATTATAGGTAGTTTATAATTTGAGATCTTCTTTGTCCAACTCTGTTGTAAATCACAACAGGACAGCGTCATACCGGCCCACACTGGTAGCCCTTACTTGTCTTCCCTGTTTTATTTTCTTTAGTTGGTATCTAGTGCATGTTCTACTATATATTGTCTTTATTATGTACCAATTGTTTATATAATTGCTTACTTTCCATATTCCCAAGAATGTAAACTTCCCAAAGGCAAGAGATTTTTTGTTTAGTTTATTTTTTAATATTTTTATTTCCCAACATGTAGAACAGTGTGTAACAGATAAAGTTGCTTAAACATTTAACACACACATACGCACACACATTTGTTGAGTTTATACTTCATTACGTACTTTTAGGCATTACCACTGTACCTAGTTGAACATTATCTAAACAGTAGGCATTCTCCTAAGTTGCCAGACAATCGGAATCTCTGGGCTGGCCGTTGCATAAAAGCACTAATTATTATTTCCACCAAAACTCTCAGTGTGCCTGAGAGCACACACAATCCTTGCTGGCTTGTGCTGGAAGACCATTCAGTCACAGAAGAGCAGATCCTCCAATGTTAAGTTTCTCAATCTGGAAACATTACTGTCTCGCAAACATTGAAGTTCATATATAATTACCAGCATACAAAACTGAAAGAGAATCCATTTCTGTTGTCTTAGTGAAGACATTCTTTCTAAGAGTTTGGAGTTTTTGAGGATGTGGATGGTAATTCTTGGAATTTCTCAGACTTAATATAATGGCTAATACACGGTGGGCACTTGATTCATTATTATTTACAGAATGAGGTGTTACTACAAATACTTTTCTTAAGGAGTCTGAGAATCATTAAATCCTATTGACTAACTTAAAATTTTACAGTGTATGCAAAAATAATATCTTCACAAAAGGTTACGTATTTAACTGTTTTAATAATACAAATAAATCAGTGATTCAAAATTATTATTTCAAAGAAAAAAGCCACTGTCTTATATTTTTCCATGTGATTTACTAATATGCTATTTATCCAGAGAAAGTCTGCTTAATCAGGTTGCTTTAATTTAGATGTCAAATTACTAACTTTTATCAAAATAGCTCTTGCCTATGAATAAAATAGTAATATTAATAAACCCTAGCATGCATAAAACATATGACATAGTCCACAAAATTAGGTTAAAATAAGGTAGACATTCTACAGTAATTTATAACTTTAAGTAAGACACCTATAATTGCATGAAAGATAAAGTATTACTTTTTTCTAGCAAAAATAAAAAGAACACAAAATGCACATTCAACACTAACTCTAGTTGACTACGTGTCTTAATTAATTTATTTAAAATTAAACCTGCAAATAAAAATGAAATAAGTGTCAATACAAAGCTGAACAAATTCAAACAAAAATATAATTTTTCCACTATATGACATCATTTACTCCTCTCTAGGTAAACTAACAGCATTTCATAGAAAACAACAAAATTTCAATTCATGAATTGGATCTCAAAGCATAATGTTATAAATTTTCAAATCAAATAGCAAATGTGATAAAGACGAAAAAGTATGAGACTATCAAGAATAAATCACATACAACTTCTTAACTTAGTAATGATGTCTTAAAATCACATTATAAGAAGCATATTGTAAGAATTATACATGTCTTACTCTTTATGTGGCACATGTAATACATTTATTGCATTGTGGAGAATTAAGAAGGTATCATTTGGGGAGAATTAAGGGACCATTATTATAGGGAGAAACTTACTTTTGCACTTGATTTGAAGGAATTCTTACTGAGAAAAATGAATTGACTCTATTTTTCCTCTTTGTAGATCATAGTAACTTATTTTGGTGAGAAGCAATTCTAGATGACCAAAGAGAAAGTCTATAAAAAATGTTTATACAGAAAGCTATAAAGATAAAAACATTTATGTCATGAAGTCTGTTAGATACTGACTACTAAGAAGGTTCATAATGTTTCTTTGAACATCTATTGTTTGTGTGATATTTAATAGTGTCGTTCTCAATGTATCTTGACACTAAGGAGAAGTAATAAACTTAGATCTTGAACATGGATTAAGGAGGGACTCCCTGTGAAAACTAGGGGCAGAGGTAAAGCAGTAGGAATAGGGAACACAGGACAGACAGGTAGTTTGGAGTTTTCAGGTTAGAACAATGTAGAGTTGTGGCATCACTGAGAAATTCTCATTCACATACAAAACAGGCAGCAAACATTTTGTAAAAATTGTTGGAATGAGGCAAAGCCTTTTGTAAAAGCTACTGATAAAGAGTTATTTCTTGATGTTAACTTTAGACATTTTCATAAGACTCACGATTTACCAAAAATTAGCTAGGGCTTCATACCAAGATGTAAATATAGTTAGGAAAGATATTTTGAGACTTATAAAGGCTGATTAGCCATATCTAGAATCACTAGTCAGACAGGCTGAGAACCAGACTATTCCTTAGTTACATTAACTGCACATTTCTAAATGATTGGTTTTTTCCCTTGGAATGCTTTCCTTATTTAGTTTTATTGTATGTCTAAATTAATGCAGGAAGAAATATAGCTTCCCTTTGTGATCCTCATAGAAAGTGAATTTCAATTGTCCTTATGTCCAAATGTTGCAATGACAGCATTGACCAGTGTCCTCTTCCTGAAGTCTTAGAATGAAGGTTCTTAGTATTGGATGGATAACTATCAGCACAAACAGCCTTCCCCACCTTGTTTTCTTTCTCCTGACTTCAAATCTTATCTGACAGATACATTTCGTTCTTGCTTCAAACTATTTCTACAGAATACCTTATACTTAAATCAACTGTCACAAAAATATTCTTAAAGAATAACTAATTCTACAAATATCCTTTTAAAATATTTATTTATTATTTATTTGTTTATTTCTAGCAGAAATACAAAGACAAAAAACCAATAGTTTCACAAAATGATAAATATAATTTATCATAGCTTCAAATGGAATAATTATTATGCATTCTTCAGAAATAAGTCAAAACATACAGTATAGTACAGTAAATCTGAATTACATATATATATATATTTCTTTTTTGAGGCAGAGTCTCACTTTGTGTCCTGGGTAGAGAGCTGTGGCGTCAAAGCTCACAGCAACTTCCAACTCTTGGGCTGAAGCTATTCTCTTGCCTCAGCCTCCCAAGTAGTTGGGACTACAGGTGCCCAGCTATTTTTTTTAGAGACAGAATCTCACTCTGGCTGGGGCTGGTCTCCACCCTCCTCGGCCTGCCAGAGTGCTAAGATTACAGGGGTGAGCCACTGCGCCTAGCCTTTTTATTTATTTATCAACAGAGTCTCGGGCTGATGAAGTGACATGATTATAGTTTACTGCAACCTTGTATACCTGAGCTCATGTAATCCTCCTGCTCAGCCTCCTGAGTGGCTAGAACTATAGACAAGTGCTACCAGGCATAGCCATTTTTTATTTTTTTTTAAGATTTCATAGAGGTCTTGTCTCATTATATTGTCCAGGCTGATGTCATACTTTTGGCCTCAAGTGATTTTCCTGTCTTGGCTTCCCAAGTGCCAGATTACAGCAGTGAGCCACTGTGTCCATCCCCAGGTATATTTTTGAAGCACATTAATAGCTGCTTACAAGTTGCCATATTTTATTAAAGTAATTTAACTATATTTAAAAAAATAAACTATATTGTTTAACTATATTTTAAAAAATAAACTGTATTGTCATTAGTAAATCCTACACATGAAGACAGCTTATGAAAATTGGAAAATTCAGTCACACATTTTTCTTCACCTAAAGACTTAGTTTCCAATTTGGAGTGCCTAGAAGATTATAAAATATGGGCAATCTTTACTAAGAAATATAATATAAATTTGATTAATAAATAATACCAGTTTGAAGCCAGAAAATAACTAATGACCAATTTTAACATTAAATAAAAGCTGAGTTTTAGTTACTCAAAATAAAAACGTCTTAGAATCATTATTTTTAATTAACGGCCTGACACTTTCTTTCTTATATTTTCCATATTTTCCTTTCTACATTTTTAACTGTATACGCCTGCCTCTTTTTAGAACATGAAATTTATAAAACGGTTTTCTATAGAAAGAATAGAAAGATTAAAAGATTGTCTTCTTCTATCATGTTTGACAAGTTGATATTTGACAATATAGTTTAGAAAAGTTGCTTTCAGCTTTGTAAGTCGGTGTAAGCCAAACTACACGCTGTAGTAGTTTTTACTCAGTAGCTTCTTCCTCAGACTTACCCTATCCTGGGGCTTACCTACTAATACCTCCACCTGCTGGACAGTCCTCAGAATACTCCCTGACACCACCACGCAGCAGCTTATTCAGCTGCAACAGGGTCTTCTCTCCGTCTTTGCCTGTCCTCAGAGACAGTGAGCGTCCCCATTTGGCCATAAGCCTATCCTAATCACTTTCAAGCAGGATCTTTTTTATATTCTTCTTTTTAGAACCACAGGTGGAGTTAAGATGCTGAATTAAGTCCACCAGGAGCAGGGCGAGTTTCTTCTGTGGGCAAAGTGTGTGTAAAAGTGATATCAAAAAAATCGCTGGCTCAACCAGCCGCCCAGGGACATCCATCGGTGATAGATGACAACTTCCCGGCTCCATGACTCTAGGCACAAAGCTAGGTCTACTGCTTCTCACACAGAGTGTCTGAAACAATCATTTAGCTCTTTCCAAGAGCTTTTGCCCGCACCCCATTAGATTTTATAAGGGAGCCTATTTTGTTGAGTCTCATTGGATGAAGACAGACAGAGGAAACATGAACATTTGAATCTTTTCAGTGGCAATTGTCCCAAATCCTTTAACTTGGTCTGTATTACTGGTTTTTTAGGGTTTTGATCTCTGTACTATACACATAATCTATTTTAAAAACTTTTCCTAATCTTACACTATATACAATTATAAATGAAAAGATGAGTGAAAACTATTTCAACAATTTGTTAATTAGTTTAGAAAAATTTTAAATTGATTCACACTTGGATGTATTATTAAAGGGATAGATCGGTGGCTGAATGAAAAGATAGAAGTCCTATGAATGGATTAATAAAATGTGGTACATGTATACCATGAAATATTATGCAGCCTTAAAGACAGTCGGAGACTTTATCTCTTTCGTGTTTACATGGATGGAGCTGGAACATATTCTTCTTAGCAAAGTACCTCAAGAATGGAAGAAAAAGTATCCGATGTACTCAGACCTACTACAAAACCAATTTATAGCTTTCATACGAAAGCTATAACCCAATTATAGCCCAAGAATATAGGGAAGGGGAGAGAAGGGGGGAGGATGATTGGAGGGAGGGTAATTGGTGGGACCACACCTACGGTGCATCTTAAAAGGGTACATGTGAAATTTACTAAGTGTAAAGTATAAATATCTTAACACAATAACCGAGAAAATTCTGTGAAGGCTATGTTAACCAGTTTGATGAAAATATTTCAAATTGTATAAAAAGCACATTGTACCCCATGATTCCATTAATGTGCAAAGCTATGATTTAATAAAAAAAAGAAAGAAAGAAAAGAAAGAAGTAAGTGTGTGAAGAAAATCAGTTCTAGTAGGACAGATTTAGTTGATTCTCATTACAAAATAGATTTTATTTCTAAATAGCTTCAGCTTGATGGGACAGTTGGATTATCTACCTACAGCGATTGCATCTCCTCAAACTTAAAAATGAACAAAAACTTGTCATTTTTTGATTTGTATTCTGAGTTAGAAAAGATAAAATTAAAAGCTAAAACTTTCTTCAAGAACTATTTTTGTTTTCTACTCTTACAATCCTTTTAATATTAAAATGATAATCCCAACAGCATATCTCTGAGTACATTTCACTTAGGTACAGGAAATATAAAATGATTTAAGTATTCTACATCGTTGGCTCAAATTTTTTTTTTTTTAAAGTTGGCATAATGTTTGAAGATACCATATTGGTGAAACACAAATCGAGAAGGTCTTGGAATCCTATTGCATCTTTATGTGTGTGTGTGTGTGTGTGTGTCTTAAGAAATTGCTCATCTGTACCTTACCAGTCTATTGGGGTAATCTATTGCATGCAAGCATTTGCTGGAGCAGGCAGGATCCCTCAAGGTATTAACAATTAGCGTGGAGACCTTAGCACTCTCCTATATACTCTTAGATGACTGGAGATCAATTAATAAATTTCTTTTTATTTAGGAAAACTTACTGTTGCCTAGTCTCTTTTAGGTTAATCCATAAATAAAAATGTAAGACATGTCCTTAGCCAGCCAAGCCAGTATATCCAGAAAGGCCCTGTAAGTCTTGTAGAATCTTGGCGATTGAGTATATAAACAGATACATTCAGTCTATGCCATTTTAACATGGGAGTGCAGGAAATTCTAATAGTATCTGTGGTGCTACTTCTCCCTCTTTAAATTTCCCCCCTAAAAGTACTACATTAATTTCCATTGCCTTGGTTATTGCTTATTTTCATTGCTTGCATTTGTGACCATTGTACAAAACAAGTATAAAATCTATGTAACATATGATGCAAAAATGTTTTCTCCTAATCCACGGGATAAACTGTTGAATATTTTTGAATGGAAACAAAATTTTGAATTTTCTGAAAAGTTCAAAATTATCTAAAGTATTCAATGAAAGGAGAAATTAGTTTGCTTTGCTTGTCTTGTTTGCAGCCATATTTGCTATCAAACTTCAGGATTTTTTTGTTTGTTTTGGTTTGTTTTTTTCCTTAGGGTTGTTGTATTTACCAGTGTTGACAATATTGGCAGATGACTTCTAAAAATTTGATTAACTGTGTTCCTAATAAATTTTACTTCGTGTGTGTTTTGTTCATTTGTTAAACATTTAAGTAGCAGTTGGTGTTTGTTAGGTAATTTTAAAGATGATCAATCAAAAATGAATCTCCTGACAAAAGAAATAAATTAAATATGACACACATGCATATTATGATACATTTCCTAAATTGACCAAATGTACTATGGAAATATTGGCATATTAGCAACAGAGTTCATATTCAGAAATGATTTTGTGTCCTTTGTCTTTTTGTGTCAGATCTTATTATAATGATGTATATTATACAACTGAGCAAGAATTTGTTTTAATATATCTTTTTTAAAATCAAATTTACTGAGGTAGAATTTATATACAAAAATGCTGCTGACTTTCAATTTCAGCTGAAACATGTAAAGGCTTGGAAAGTCACTCAGGTTCTTAGGAAAGAACAGTGTTTCTTTGAGAAAAAGCTAAATGAAACCTGGCCCAGTAGCTCACTCTGAGACTCTGAAGCAGGAGATGTGCTTGAACCCAGGTGTTTGACACCAGCTTGAGCAAGAGCGAGATCACATCTCTACGTAGCATAGAAAAAGTAGCAGGATGGGTGGTTCATGCCTATAATCCCCACTATATAGGAGTCAGAGGGAAGAGGAACACCTGAGCCCAGGAGATTGAGGTTGGTGTGAGCTATGATGATGGCACAGCACTCTACCCAGGGGAACAGATAAGACTGCTTCAAAATTAAATTAAATTAAATTAAATTAAAATAATTGGCCTAGTAACATCGGGTATGCCTGTATACCCAGCTACTCGTGAGGCTGAGGCAGGAGGATTGCTTTAGCACAGTGATTTAAGGTTGCAGTGAATTATGATCAGGTTGTTGCACTCTATTGGAGCAACACATCAAGACTGCATCTCAGAAAGAAAAAAAAAATGAAGGCAATGACTTCCATTTTTAGATCCATCAGGTAACTGAGTTTGTAAAGCAAATTGCTCCCCTGAAACCTAGCAAGGCAGTGAATCTAGAAAGTCACAGTTATGTTACGTTTTTCTAGAGGAGAAGCCGATGGAGCCAGAAACTGATGGATAATGGTAATTTTGATGAATTTTAGAAGTTAAGTGTGAACTAGATAGGAGGTTTGAAATTGCTTAACTGAAGTCTTAAGAGATAACCGTACATTTATGAGTTTTATCTCTAAGAACCTTACCACCTTCTCATTCATTGAGGTTCAAGATTCTCTCATGTGGATTAGTTTTTATAGACAGCACTGGAACAAATTTGTGGAGGAAGTGTAGATCAATTGAACTTCATTAAAATTATAAGCTTATCTTCTGCAAATGACAGTGCTAAAAATATTAAAAGATAAGTCATAGCAAGGGAGAGAATTCTTGTAAAACATAACTGAAAAAGAAGTTGGACACAAAAAACATATAATGAATTCTTATATCTAACATATATAACACGAACAATTGAATTAAAAATAGAAGATTTGAATAGATATCTTGCCGAAAGAAATGTAGTTATACATATGGGGGGAAAAAAACATGAAAGACACTCAACAGCATTTGTCACTATGGAAAGGAAAATTAATGCAACAATACTATTCCACTACACATCTAATAAAAGGATAAAATCCACATCCAAAAATCTGGCAATATCAATGGTTGTTGAGAATCGAGCTATAGGAATCTGATTCATTGCCACTGGGAATGAGAAATGGTATAATTGTGTTTAAGCCCAGTTCAGCAGTTTCCTACAAAGCTAGATGTAGGTTTGTGATCCAGCAGTCCTACCTAGCGGTAGCTATTTATCTAATTTTAAGTTGTATACATAAAGAAGGTTACATATAGAATTATTAGTAGATATATGTACATAAACAGTTTAGTGTACAGCATATATTTTTTGTTCTGTCAGCTTAGAGATATTAGAAGAATCTATACCTTCATAGTTAAAATTTTACCTACTGGTCACATCTTGGTTCCTAATTTTCCAAAGAAAGGAGCAAGGGCTCCTTGGAGAAATAATTGAGTATAGACTAAGGCAGGAGATTACAAGATGGGCCAGGACTATGATACACTTCCAGAAAGTAAGGAAGTTCTCTCTAAAAATATGATGGGATATAAGAGCAATCTAAAAGAGTTCTCAATGAGCACCAGCCAAAGATGGAACAATTTTTGACTGCAAAATAGTATTGGGTCATGATATCGAGTCTAAAATAAATATCCATCAATCCATTGATATAAATAAATTATTGAATAAATAAATTTTTAATGCTTGGAAGAGAAGACATAACTCATGTGCAGAAAATTTCCAATAATTTTTGGTAATATCTATGTTCAAGGAAATGCAGCATAATTCCCTCTCCGTGCGTGTGAATTTACTTATGGATTTTCTGCCAAAGACTATAGTGTGCCAAGGGGGTTAAAGGGTAAATTTACAGTGAAGAAACCTGACAAACATTACCTTAGGCCAGTAATGTTAACACAAAGAGTGACAAGTCTTGTTAGTATGTAATTTTGATATGATGTAATGAAAATGGAACTTCTGGGTTTTCTCGCCAAATACATATAATTAAGTGAAAAATATTTAGGGACATTTACAAAATAGCTGATCCAGGGCTCTTCAATATTATTAAAAATAAGGAAAGTCTAAGAAATTGTCACAGCAAAGAGGAGCTGAAGTACCCATGATTACCAAATGTAATATAGCATTTTACATGAGTTCCTGCAACAAAAAAGGGTATTGGTAAAAACTAAGAAAACTTAAATAAAGTATACCATACTTATATAAGATGTAATAACAAAAATATTCTATATACTTGGATACTGAGACTATAGGAACTCCCTGACCATTGTCACAATTTTCTGTTAATCTAAAACTATTTTTAATAATAAGTATTTTATTTTTTAAAGTACAGTAATTTAAGTGTACAGGTAATAACTTGGAAAAATGAACAAACTCACGTGTAAGTGCTCGAATTAGTCACGTATTTTCATCACCTTAGAAAGCTCTCTTATGGTCCTTTGCACTCAATTCCTACCAAGTACTGATCTGATTTACATCAGTGTCGGTTAATTTTTCTCAGATTTTGAATATTCTTTGAGTGAAATAATACATATATAATTGTACATTTTATCTCCCTTCACATCCACATACACACAGAGAAAAAGAAGAAGAAACAAATTCTCAAACATATTCATTTTGCTGACTGTGTGCTTTTTCTTTCTTCTGGGTTATATTCCCTTGCATGGATATGGATATGCCACCATGAGCTCATCTATTCATATGTTATTTGTATTTGCATTATTTCTCTTTCTTTCTTTCTTTCTTTCTTTCTTTCTTTCTTTCTTTCTTTCTTTCTTTCTTTCTTTCTTTCTTTCTTTTCTTCCTTCCTTCCTTCCTTTCTTTTTTTTTTTTTTTTTTTTTTTGAGACAGAGCCTCAAGCCGTCACCCTGGATAGAGTGCTGTGACATCACAGCTCACAGCATCCAATTCCTGGGCTCAAGTGAATCTCCTGCCTCTGCCTCCCAAGCAGCTGGGACTACAGGTGCCCGCCACAACACCGGCCATTTTTTTGGTTGCAGCCATCATTGTTGTTTGGCGGGGCCAGGCTGGATTTGAACCTGCCAGCTCAGGTGTATGTGGCTGGCGCCTTAGCCCGTTGAGCCACAGGTGCCGAGAAAGAACAAAGCTTTTTTTATTTACAAAAAAAAAAAAAAAAAACAGTTGAGGGCAAGGAGGAAGAGAAGTTTTACATAAAAGTACTGAAAAGTACTTCATCAGTACTCAATCTGAGGCCATATATTATATGGTACACAATAAGCTAGAGCAGTTATGCTAGCACATCAAAGCATATTGCCTTTAATAAAAAAATTGACATTATGTACATTATTTACAAAAAAAGTAAAATCAAGTTAAATTGTATATGTGCATGTGTGTGTCAGAGTAAAGCCACTGGAAGGCACAGGGGAGTCTAGTAAAGAAGCAGATACGAAACAGTTCCACAGGAGATAAAAAGGAGGAATGATTTGAACTTGAGGTTGAGAACCAAAGGGGATAGAAAGGGGTGGGGCAGCAAGGGACTCTTCAGGGATCAATTTCACAAGATGATCAATTCCAAAGACAAACTGCAGATCCCAGTTAAAATGTAATGTGTGATCTTAGATGTACTCAGTTGACTGGGCGTGGGGTACGTCCTTCCCCAGTCTGTTTTGTAAACTCACCTCCATCCAAAGTGTGATCAACATCCCTTCCCTCATTGAAAGTCAGGCCACAAGCGACTTCAGTCTTAGCTCTGCTGGTGTGTGTCTCTGTGCTTGCACGGATTTCCTTCCCCTCCAGGGTAGGCTCGTTCCCAAACACACTAATTTTTTTAACAATTCTATATAACGTCACTAACATATATGAGGTCTGTATGGAAAGTATCCAACCATGTAGTATGAAAAACAGTATTTACAATGGCTGGCTCTTATATACAAAGAAAACTTCATGGGCAGATGTGGGGCATATTTTAACATATATATTTTGTAAATAGTTAAGAGTGGAATAGCTAAACCATGTGATATGTATCACACTGCCAAACTTTTTTCCAAAATAGTTAAAATATATGAGAGCTTCAATTGCTCCAATACCTACCAACACTTACTATTGTATTTTTTAATTATTATTTTAGGCATTCTAATGTGTGTGAATAATTTTTTCCACTGTGGTTTTAATTTTCATTTCTTTTGTGAGTAAAGATGTGAAATATTAATTTTTATATTTACTGCTCATTCCTCTATCTTTTAAATAAAGAGTATTTTTCTATATTTTGTACACTACTTATTGGGTTCTCTTTCTTCTCAGTAACTGAGTTACAAAATTCTTCTTGGTATGAATACAAAATTTATTCTAGAACTATTCTGATAGTTCCTCCTGGTCATTGGTTTGGATTTTAAATTTTTTAAACTTAGAAAAGCCTAGGAACTGATGGTTTCACTGATAGTTCTACAAAATATTTAAAGAAGAACCAATGTCTTCTCAAACTATTCCAAAATAACTTGATAAGGGGAGAATACTCCTGTACTCATTTTAATAACCAGAATTACCCTGATACACGACAAGGACATACACATGAAAGTAAACTAATGAATAAACAAAACAAAATAAAAACCCTCCCAGTCAATATCCCTGATGCACATAGATGCAAAAATCATCAACAAAATACTACAAACAGAATTTACCAGCACATGAAAAGGATCATTAATCACAACCAAGTGGAATTCAGCTCAGGGATTCAAAGAGGGCTCAATGCAGTCAAATGAATAAAGGTGACACATCACATTTGAATTTTGCATTAGTTACTTCACAAATTAAATCTTAAATTTATTAAAATGACACAACCACTCCAAATACAAAATTAACTTTTTTCCTCTAATTTTAGCAATCTGTCTTCCCAGTACTATTTAACAATCTTAAACTCAGGAAGATATAGAGGTTTGTATCACTGAAAATCATGAAAATTTTTTTTAAATGAGACTTTTATTTGGAATACATTTTATTCTCTAGTGATTCTATAGATCTGGTCAAATAAAAGATTTGTATTTTTGTTATTTTTAATAAAATGATTGTTTGCTTAGTATTATTGCATTTTTTATTTTGAAAATTCTCCATTTGACAAACAACCTCAAACATATGAAAATATAAAAAGATACCTTCAGCAAAAAAAATCCTATACTCATCTCAGTTATTACATTGACACCCTTGGTTTGATTGTTATTATTAACTTGATATTACATTATTAAGAAGAATTACTTAAAAGCTCTTTATTTAAGAATTACTTAAAATCTATTTACTGCTTTAAAACTATCTTAAAGCCTCTTGCTGTTTAAAAGTCAATAAATGAGTTAGCTATGGCAATTTGAAAAGAAAGCGTATAGAAATTAATGGTGTTTTAGGTTTTGTTCAAACCAAAAAATTCACAACAAATAGCTTTTCTAGGCATATAAATAAATTGTGCTATATGGATATTGACAGAATGAATTGACTACAGAAAGTTCTGTGGTTTGATTGTGATTTATATTTAAGAAAAAAATTCCTAAGTGTTTATAGTCAGTTTATAGTCAGCTATATTTATAAGTTTTTACCATGAAGTAACTATTAAAACCATCACAATCACATTTAAACGCATTTCTCAAGAAGACGGTGGGTTATGAAAAGTAAATTACAAAGTAAATTGTCATAAAAGTATTTGTTAAATAGAAATTTTAATACTACAATCTGGTTTCTAATGTATTTAAGGAACATCATTATTTTACTTCTAATGCTGTTCTCAGTTCTAAATCATAGTGTTTCCCTAGCATGATTTAAACAATAGTCTGTTACAGTATGTACAAGTGGAATGGTCTGTAGAGTGAAGTTTTGCTAATAGTTTAGCAAAGCTAAGGTTCAAATCTGAGTTGGACAAAAGGCTGAATGCTTCACATTGTAAGTTCAGAAGACTTGCTGATTCAATGCAATCCTCATAATACAGCAATGTCATATTTCAAAATATAATTCTATTATATAAAAATAATTCTATTATCTGAAACTGATAAACAGGTTGAATGACAAATCAATCTCGCACAAAAGGAATAAATCTGGAGGAATCACATAATTAGACTTCAAAGTATACTTCAAGATTATTGCAACCAAAACAGCACGGAGCTGGCCCCAAAATAGAGACATAAATCCATGAAACAGAGACCCATCCATACAGAGCCAATTGATTTTTAACAAAGCAGATGGCAGTATATATTGGGGAAAATAAGCCCTATTCAAGAAACAGTGCTGAGAAAATTAAATAGGCATTTGCAGAAAAATGAAACAGAATACATATCTCTTAGCACTCACAGAAATTAATTCAAGAAGTATAAAACACTTAAATGTAAGGCATGAAATCATAAGAATTCTAGAAGAAAATGCTGAAAATTTCTTCTAGTTATTGTTTTAGTGACAGAATTTATGAAGAAGACCCCAATGACAACCACATAAAAAACAAAAATAAACATATGGAGCTTACTTCAATTAAAAAGTTTTGTAGGGTAGAGCAAGATGGCGTCCGAGTAACAGCTTCCTTGCGGCTGGACACGGTGAGACTGGGGAGAGAGGACTTCAGGCATCTCTGCCAGGCAGGATCTGCCCAGAAACTTCCCTTTGTGGACACAGGGAGACAGTGTGAGGTTTCTGGACACCCTGAGGAAGGCTAAAGTGGTGGAGATTGGGCAAGTGGTTGCGTCTGTTCATTAGGTCTGATCCTGTCGGCGGCTGTGGATGGGGCAACAGTGGGACTGCGGGCTGGAAGGGCCTTGCTTGTGAGCCATTTGGGTTTCTTCTGGAATTGGCACTCGGTTGAACTACCCTGGGAGAACTTGGGCAGGAGTGCGGGGGGTTTTGAGTGTTGTCTAGGGCCCCAGACTGGGCCACCAAGCCAGACAGAGCTGCCAGTGTTTGGTGGTGGGCTGTGTGGAGCTATTGTGGGAGAACTGTCCTGGCAAGCTCCACCCTCAGGGTCGCAGAACAGGCATTGGGTGGGAGCGAGTAATCTAGTGACTGAGCAGCTAAAGGCGGGGACTGAGACGCCTTGCAGCCTTAGCCCTCAGGGGCATAGGGCGAGACCCCAGTTTTGGCACACTGGGTAAGTGGATAGCCACTCAAGGAGTGATCCCGGCCACAGTACTTTCCTGGGAAAGCTTCAGCGTAGCCCAAGTTAACAATTTAAAGTGTCTTCTAAGCAGGCTGAGGAGGATTTAAGCTCTCCACCCTGCAGGGTTTGAGAAATCATTAGAGACACAGGGACACTCCCTACAAAGATCCAGTAACAACAGAGTGATTCTGCCAGGGTCTGATCTGGAAGAGACACCTCCCCAACTCTGAGGAAGGTCATAGGCAATAGTGAAAAATAATCATGAGGCGGAATCAACAGAAAAACTCTGGCAATATGAATAACCACAGTAGATCAACTCCCCCAAGGAATGACAAAGTAGATGAAGCACAAGATCCCTTGCATAAGCAAATGGCTGAGATGTCAGAAGTTGAATTCAGAGT
>CAUYON010064535.1:0-20020 GCA_963573935.1 Arctocebus calabarensis | reverse complement strand
GCCAGCTCAGGTGTACATGGCTGGCGCCTTAGCCCTTTGAGCCACATGCGTCGAGCCACCATGCTCCATCTTGATTTCCCCTGGAAAACCTGGTCTGTGGGAAGTTTCTCTCTAGTGGCAACATTAGCGGGAAGGGAAATCTTGATCCTTCTGGATCACCCCTTTAGCTTTCCCAGGAGAGGGGAGATGGTGAGGGCAGACTTCTCAGAAAGCTGCTTGGGAGGTACCACAAGGAAAGTGCAACTGGACTCCAAGTCGGCTTTTTGCATTGTGGCAGTGGTTGGCAGGCTCTTTGGAGACGAGCCTGGGCCATACCTCACTTCCTCCTTGCCTGGGTCCCACCCTTGCCCAGGTACTGGGTACCAAAGCGGGCAGATCAGCGTTGCTCTGGGAAGTGGCTCTAGGACATCTTCCTGGTCTGTTGGCCGGGGCTGAGCAGTGATGGTGCCTGAGCTTGTCAGATGGCTACCCAGCCCTTGGGAGCAGAAATCCTTGACCTTTGGAGGAGACGGGGAAGGAGGACACCCAACTGCAGCAATCACCACTGAGCAAAATGTTCCAGAATGGAAACCTCCACAGAGCAGGGACCAGTGGTGAACTCCTTTTTTAAAACCTAAGATCTTTGATATCAAAAAGTCCCACCCACAAACTGCAGGACTGCAGCTATCTTTATTACCTAAGAGAAGACTCTCCTTGAGGATAAATCAAAGAACTTCATAATTTCTCTTGTTCTGTTTTATGGACGTGGATGTAAAGTTTGTCCTCACGACATTATATTTACCTAAAATAAATGGCAAAAGATGACAGCATCAATGGAAAATAAGACTTTTCAGTTCATTGCTAACTGGACAGTGATAAAAATAGGCACTGAGAAGCCACAGCATAAAATATACCCTCCAAGTTCTATGCTTGTGGGAGGAAATGGATTCTTTGGCTGATTTCTGAAAACTCCTCGGAGGCAGTTATTCTTTAAAGAGGCCCCCTAAGGCCTTAGGCTCTTCTACGTGTCCCCTATTTCAATGCATCTCAGCACTGTGCAGAGGCTCAGAGATGATGCTTCTGTTGATAAGCATAAAGAAGGGCAATGCCTGGCACCTGGCATTGGCTGCTGCCCAGGACATCTGACCCTGGATGTTGATACAAACAGAGCTGAAGTGGTTAGTTGCTTGTCACAGCTTTCCAAAAAAATTAATATTAACACCAGTCCTAAAAATTTGAAGGTCAGGGCTGACAAAGTCCAAGGCAAGTGGTAGTAAAACCAAAGTCCTTGGTGGTGGTAAAACCAAATCAACAAAAACTCTGAAGAAGGCTGGGCGTGGGGGCTCACACCTGTGGTCCTAATACTCTGGGAGGCTGAGCCAGGTGGATCACCTGAGCTCAGGAGTTTGAAGACCTGAGCAAGAGTGAGACCTGAGCAAGAGTGAGACCCTGTCTCTCCTACAAATAGAAAAACCAGACAGGTGTTGTGGCAAGAGCCTATAGTTCAGCTATTTGGGAGACTGAGGCAGGAGGATGGCTTGAGCCCAGGATTTTGATATTGCTGTGAGTTGTGACACCACAGTACTCCACCCAGGGTGATGATAGAGTGAGACTCTGTCTCAAAAAAAAGGAAAGTAAAACCCTGAAGAAGAAAAATAAACCCTCTAATATTCTGTTTAACATAAGCATTAAGCTTCCATTTGTATCCCAGCCACCTAGTTGAGAGCAAGTCGCCCAATCTCTATATCCTAGACTCATGTGTATGAAGGAAACAAAACACAGTCATA
This sequence comes from Arctocebus calabarensis, assembly GCA_963573935.1. Lineage (NCBI taxonomy): Eukaryota > Metazoa > Chordata > Mammalia > Primates > Lorisidae > Arctocebus > Arctocebus calabarensis. Next base: position 18,254 of record CAUYON010064535.1, on the reverse strand, counting down.
TCACACCTCACAGGGCTGATGGGAAGATTAAATAAAGCATATGAATAACACACAGCAGAGAGAAAATGCTCAGAAATTAGAAGCTATTATTTTTGTTATTGATATGCAGAAGTTGGGGAAGGAGTGTAACATTTCCAGTAGCCTTGTCTTGGGAGAAGCACAGGTTAGCTCAGGGATGTGATCATGTTTTGTTTTTCCAAGGACAGGCCTGGAAACCAAGTGGAAAAGTGAGCAAGAGGATAGTGCTGCTCCCACCCTTTCTTGCCCATTCTTGGGGTTTCCTGTTGCCCCCACCCTGCAGGTTGTAGCTCCTATGTGGGCCCTAGGCCCCTCCACATCTAATAAGGGCAGCCTTCCTCATTATTGACAGCCCCTGCTGTGCCGGTGACCAGGTTATTCCAGAGTTGATTTGTATGTAACATGACTGTAATTGATGCAGTTATCACACCATAAACCCCAAGGCCACAGGAAGGTGAAGATGGGCTAAAGAATACATTACGTTCAATGAAAATAATATGAATAAATCATTTGACAGGAAATCACATAAAGCCAAATAACACATCACATTTTTATGGGATTTTACCACTTGCTTCTTTTCCTTATGACCTGCCTTCCTTCCAACAGGCACCGGGGCCTTCCCTTGTCTGAGGCTTCCCTCTGTTGTCTTCCCTAACAATAATGGTGACAGCTGTTTCTAGAAAATATTTAGGGAACTAAGTAATACGCAGTATATATAATGCGAATATGGATGGATTTCAATCAAAGAATTTCTTAAAGGCATTTCAAGGCGGGAAATTGATGGCATCAGTTTCTTAGGCTATAAAATTCTTCCCCTAAGAATAGTTTCCAGCATCCCCTGGGGCGAAGTCCACTGTGCCAGTGATGAGTGAACTCAGAGGGGTGGCAGAGGATGGGCTTCCTGTCCTGTTCACATATAAACAAGGCACTGGGCCAGCAAGGGAGAAGGTTCTGTTAGATTTTTTAAAGCCCCTCTAGAAAACTCAGCGGTAATTTTTTAAGATTACACGCTTTCTTGTCTTTGTGTTTTGGGCACTGCACCTCTCTTGAGGCTGATGTGATCCATGTCCTGCAGAAACACCAGGTGCAGGACTGCAGAGTGCAGAGAAATGTAATGTTGGGGTAAATGTTACAAAGTCCTGGGCTGCTTGGACTAGAAAGACAGGCAAACCAGTTCAAACAAGGTTAACTTGCTGGTGGTATTATCTAGATTATCTGAATCACCTACAGCACTGGTTCTCAACCTTCCTAACGCTGCGACCCTTTCATACAGTCCTGTGGGTTGCGACCCACAGGTTGAGAACCGCAGACGTAGAGCAATCCTGATGAGGTTGGAAGTGCGCAGGGAGAGTTCTTTCTTTGCCTGTCTATTGTGTAGGACTAGTCTAGGTGTTCTGGAATTCCTTCCAACACCAATCTCTCTAAAAACCTAAACCTAATCATCACCTGCAAACAATAGTCTCTTTTTATAAATTACGTTTGTTTGTAAATAGCAGTGATACAGAGAATCGTATCTGGTTTTTGTTTATAATACCAGTGATGTAGAGAATAGTATCTTTTTTGCTTGTAAATAGCAGTGACACAAAGAAGGCCATCATATTTGAACAAGCATGTCATTGTACACCAAGCACTTTGACATACATCTGTGAAAGATTTTAGAACGACATGATAGTCTGTGTTTTTACTTCCCCTATTTATATGCACAACTACAGTTTAAAGGTGTCTACAGGACCTCATAGTTTACATTTAAAGCTGTTTTAAATTAATCCAGCAGAAGGCCAATGTAACAAGATAAACAGATCCTAGGCTACCTCTGGCCCACCATGCTCCAGAAAGACGGTAGCGGCATAAACAAGCAGCTCACACTAGGGATGGCTCTACTTACTCACGTCAGCACTGGGCAGGATGCTTCAGCTTTTTGGCTTCACACAGCACTTTTCATCAAATAGCTCAGCAAGGAGTTTTGATTTGTGGGCCTTTTTTTTTTTTTTTTAAGGCCAGTATTTTGTACATCTCCCAACTCCAGTCTTCTAGCTTATCAGGGGCTTTGGATAAAAGGTGTCTAGTCCTGGCATAGCCAGATAGTTCTGTCTCTCCAAAGAGTTGGGGATCTATCATTATTCGTTGGCTTTGGAAAGATTTTCGTTTCTTTATGGCATTGTGTCCCAAGGCCCAGGGATGCCTTTGGTGATGGAAATTTGTGTTTCTTCGTTTCCTATTAGGATTGTGGGTGAAAAATATGACCTGCAGGGCAGTTTTATGTTTGGCTCGGCTTCTGACAAAACATGCCTGCATTTGCATTTGTGTAGGACTTGTTATGAAAATGTAATATCCTTTAGGGGAGGCAAAATCCATGGCCTACCATCTAGCTTTTATTTTTGCATGAATGGCCTCAGCCACATTTGGTGAAATGTCTCTAAATGTGAGGAGAGTTACTTCTAGAAATTTTCTACCAGTTTAAAAAAAAATCATTATTTTTTTCTTCCTCCATTTTATTGACCATGTTTGCTTGTTTGGTTTTTTTTTTTTTTTTAATAGTTCTTAAAGAGCCACAGAACATTTTAACCTTGACCCCAGAGCCAGGCCTCCCAACACACTTTAGAGGAAAGACAGCACCTGGGCACAGATTCTATCTCTGTTCCCCACCGCAGAAGGGCACCCCTGCATGGGGGTAGCAACATCAGGAAGGGAAATTTAAGTTTGCTTAAGTTGTTTAGTTGCAATAGCATTGTGCCTTCATTTGAGAGAAAGATGACCAAAAAATAAAAACAAAACACAAAAACTGATGTTGTCAAACATTACCACTGCAAGTGTCATTTAGAGAAAGCCTTTGGCATCTGGATACTAGTTTGTCTCCTCAGCCCAATGAAAGCTACATGCAATATTCAAAAACTATTTTGCATGCAATGTGGTTGTAAGACATATTGTCTAAAGTTACATATATTTGTTATATATATTCTTTATATATGTATTGGTAGGTGGTGTTTTTATTATTGATGCAAAGACTGCATCCAAAGCATTATTTATCATACTAAAAATAGCACACAATTTACTTTCTCTAAAGTTGTATTGGGTGATTGAGGCCGTAAAATGCTCTGTGTTCCAGTAAGATGAATCTCCTGACATTAGGCAGAGTCTACTTAACCTCTACGCTATGACTGATGTACTGGATGGATCTGTGCTGAGCATTAACGCTGTGCTAACGATGTCCCCTCCTGCACATGGTATTGATCTGCTTGGGTTCCAGCTTACTAACCCCAGCTGCTCCCTGCTATCAGGGAGAAGGTGCTGAATAAGCAAAGGAAAGAAGGGACAGGCTGAAGGGACCAATTCTTTCCTTTCATTCGGGAGGGCTCCTCAACAGCAGTGACAAAAAAGACTGCCCTGCAAGCCTGCCTATGGGAGAGTGCTGGAGAAACAAATGCCATCCTGCCTTGGGAGCCCCACGGGGGGACCACAACAACACAGCAACACAGAACCTGACCCAGGCCCTGCATTTATCTGTCTCTTCCTAGGCCCTGCATTTATCTGTCTCTTCCTATGTGTCTTGGGAGTCCCACACCAAGGCAGGGTACATTGTCTTGCCTTTGTTCTCTCGTGGGCAGAAACTCTCAGGGAATGCTTCAGAGAATGGAAGGTGGACATTCCAGAGACCTCGGCTGTGTTGTTGCTTTACCACTTCCTGAGCGGTGCCTCAGTTTCTTCATCTATAAAATGGGTAGCACCCACATCACCAAGCTGTTGTCATGACTGTATGAGATGATGCCTGCGAAGAGTTCAGCATAGCGCCCCACGCAGGCTTACTACTGAACAAGCATTCACGGCTGCTGCTGCCGCTGTGCCATTGGTGTCGGAGCTGATGATACAGGGCTACGTTCAGGTCCAACAAGGAGCCCAAAGGATGGAGGGAGAGCACTTCTCAGATACCTTGGCTGATTTACCTGTTTCTCTACAGAAGGGTGAGAATGTGGCGACTCCCTTTCAGTCAGATTAGAACTCTACAAGAACTTTATCTATTGTTTCTTTTAAAAACCTGCATTTATAATCTCCCCCTTAAACTCTTGCTGGATTTTTTTTTTTGTCTTACACATTAAAAAAAAAAAAAAGATTGTTTTCAGCTGCCCTTTGGGCAGTTCTGTGTAGGACAGATTGATGAGGAAAGTGCATGCACGCAAATACCCGAGTAATTAACTTACTTGTGAAAGGTGATATAAGCAAACCCACAGATGCAATGCATTTTCCCACTTAGAATGAGAGATTGATTTCTTGTGTTAAGATTGTAAGCACTGTGCTGTAGTTCAGTTACTGAGATTCCTAGAGACGTGCACTTAAAAATAGACCCAAGGCTTATTGGAAGAGTTCTATGTATATCCTATGTAAATTGAACGTTTTCTTCCCATCCAAGTGGCTAAACATGGAGAGATCCTGAGATAGGGGCATGTCCTTTGTGGCTGATGTAGCAGGCCTTATCTCTACAGATGTTTCATGCTGTAGCAGGTGAAGAGCACATTTCTTCAAACGTTCACAAGAGGTGCAACAACTCCCTTCCTTCATCCTCCTTTAAAAAATGTATGAAATCCTAAAGCTGGAGTCCCAAAGCCCAAGGGCGAAGTAGATGCCTCATTTCCTAACTGGTGGGAATCAGCAGGGCCCTTCTCAGGGTCCCCCCAGCCCTTCCCGTCTCTGCTAAACGTGGCCAAGACATATTTTAGCTCTTTTTGCCAGACGTGAAAGTAGGGGTGGCTCTCTCCCCCTCATCATGCCTCTCCTCTCTTCTCTGGTTCCTCAAAGTCCTTCCTTCCATCTAGTCTCTCCCATTCCCTGTGGCCCAGGCACACAAAGTGAGTTTGAAGCCACAGTTCCATTTTCTTGCAGTAGAAGAGAATTGGGGATTACAGCCCCTTGCCCCTTTACTTGGACATTGGATCCATTGCAGTTCAAACTAGGATGTGTCCTGGAGCCACAGGCTGCCTGTGGGCAGGAGCGGGGTATTGCTGTTCCTTCAGTGAGAGAAGGCCAGGGTGGCCACCATCGGCCAGGCCCAGACAGACCCCACAGGGAAGGGCTGTCCAGGTGCCTGTACCATTCTCATTGCCTCTGGACTCCCCTAGACTCTTTCCAAGCCAGTCTTCTAAAATGGGCCTCTCTGCCATTACCTAAGACTGACCTCTCAGGCCACTGAGTCCCCCTTTTAGATGCTTTCTTTCAGTGCTGTTTCTCCCAGAGACCTAAGAGCGAGGTCTCTGCGTGTAATCTCGGCATCCAGGGTGGGCGAGGTCCTGCTGTAACTCCTGACATCTGGCCGATGCCATGTGTTACTCTGGGCATAGAATGCAAACAGAATGAGGATGAACATCTGACTCCAGGGTCTGAGCTCCCAATGCCTCCTGCAGGGGACTGTTCCCTCTGACCCCAACCTCTGATTTCTGGCCCCAACCCCACTGCCTGACCAGCTGCTTGCTTCTTGCTGACTGAGCTGATGGCTTCGGCTGCTCAGACCTTAGCACAAGTCCAGTCTGTCTTCCTGTCCCCAGTCCTCTTGGTGTGCTGCCCGGTTATCTACCAAGGGATACTTTTCTGCCAACACACTGCTGTGGATATGGGTAAGAAATACTGAGTACCGGATTATAGATGGTTTTTAATTTCTCCTAATTACACTATTTCAATTTTATTTTTTTAACAATGGCATTTAATCTTATACTCTTTCCCCTGTGTCTCTTAGTTCTGCTTTCTTTAAGCACATAATGATTATATGACATATATGTATATATATATATTCTTTTTTTCTTTTTTTTGAGACAGAATTTCACTTTGTCACCCTCAGTAGAGTACCATGGCATCATAGCTCACAGCAATCCCAAACTTCTGGGCTCAAGCTATCCTTTTGCCTCACCCTCCAGTAGCTGGAACTACAGGCACCTGCCACAATGTCTGGCTATTTGTTTAGACAAGATCTCTCTTTAGCTGAGGCCGATCTATAGCTCCTGAGCTCAGGCAATCCACCCGCCTTGGCCTCCCAGAGTGCTAGAATTACAGGCATAAGCCACTGCACCCTGCCCCTCTACAAATATATTTTTTAAATAAAAATTCATTTTTTGTTATGTAAAACAATCAAACAACACTGAGGTATTTACAGAGTATCCTAAAAGTTGCCCCTAAAGTCACCAGATGTAGAGAAAATGGGAAATTGTAGCAATGTACCTTTATTTACAAAATACTCATTACAAAATTTTACAAAATATTCATAAAATATTCCCTACATCTGGCCACCTCTTTGTAAAACTTCGTAATGAATATTTTATAAATAAGATACATTCCCCCTTCAGTTTCCCATTTTCCCCATGTGTGGTGACTTCAAGGCTGACTTGGGACACCCTGTGGAGTAAAAGGTAATTATTCCACTTCTCTTAACCTCTATTCAATTTATCCTCTCCAGAATTTATCAGTTTGATGTGTACTGTATCAGAGCATTTTTACATATTTACCTATCAATATTAATATATGCATACATCATCAGTTATAAACTTAAAAAAATAAAGGCTAACAAACGGTGATTTCCTGGCAGCCGTGCTGTCTCCATTTCGATGTGTCCACCTGAGAGTCCTTCCCTCTCTCTCACTTCCCCATTCTGCTCTCCAGGCCTGACCAGCCTTCTCCGGATCCATTTTCCAGGGCACTGCTCTGTGCTCCTTCAGAGCTACTTCTTCTCTTTACATCTTCTTAGCTTTCTGCAGCCTCCTTCCTGAGCCCCGTGTCAGCATATTTGACTGAGCTTTCCCTGTTCATGTTCCTACTAAATTCCTTTCTAGAAACAGGAGTCAGGAGTCATTTGTTCAAATATTACACAGTAACCTGTGGGTAGGTAGGCACTCTCTTCTACTAAGTATCCCAGAACTATACAACAATTTGCATTTTATCACATACTCTTAAAGAAAGTATAACTTCTCAATCTGAGCAAATTTGGGGGAAGACATTCTTACTACAACTTTTCACAGTTTACAAATAGCAAAACTAGGTGGTCAGTTTTTCAGTCCCAATGTAGACATCATCCCTTAGATAGTTGAACAACGGATATGTGGAAAAATCCAACGGAGAAACAACAGCTAAAAATAGAATTCAGGAAAACAGTGAGTCATGGCCTAAATGAAAAAAAAATACATTAAATAATATATTAAGCAGAACAGAATCACCAAAGGAATGTTGTGACTGGTTTAAGGTAACCTTCCCCCCCCTCAGGACTATAGATGTTAAAGGGTCTCAGGGATATTGGGGACCACAGTTTTTTTAACCCACAAGTTTATCATTTGTTTGGATTCTTTTCCCCATAAATTTGTGATCTGCCCCTCCCCTCTTCCAGGTGCACCCCCCCCCACACACACACACATACACACACCTTGTTTTAGTTCTAAAATAAAGGTTGGTTCAGAATGATTTTTTTTTTTCTCCCTTAAATGGCAATAAACCTACCTCAGAAAGAGATAGCAACCTGGCTCTGAGTGTTTAGCAGGACAGTAACATCTGTGCTAATCCCTGATCAGCCGGTGCTTGTCCCCTAAGTGACCTCGAATTCAGACCAGGCTCCCCCTCCTTCCTGTTCTCCAGTTACTTCCCCAGACAGTAACGCTAGCACGCTCCTCTGCTCTTCTGCGCTGTGGGGTAAGCTGACATATGACAACATGGGAAAGCTGTTTGCCAAAAGGGGATCCTTCGGTGACACAGGAATAACAAAAAGAGACAGGTCAGTTTAGAAAAGAAGCTCTAAATCCTGACTGTGGCTCCAGCCCCAGTCACAAACCCAGCCTCCCTCAGGAGTGTCAGGGGCGGTGCTCACGGCTGGGGAGAGGGATGCCAACGTTTGACAGTCAGACAATGGCATTAGAAAAGAATTAGTGTCACCACCAAGTGTCAACAGGATGCTGCTTCTTTGTTTGGAGTCTACAGTCCCCCATGCAAGCCTTCCCAGCTCCTGGAGCTGTGTGCCTTCTCATGACGGCGGCCCTTGTTGTACTGGGTAGCACTTGCCTATAGCCCATTCCGCACGGCTTCTTGGTCCATGTACGCTCGTCTTCCCGCTTGGTTTATTAACTTACTAGTGGAAGTCATGTGCGTCTCTTAATACCTAAAATTCCATAGACATTTCTCTCACTCTCTCTTTTTCAGCTTTGAAATGTAATTCACAGTCATACAATTTACCCATGTAAAGCCCACAATTCAGTGTTTTTTAATATAGTCACAAAATTGTGAAACCATCGCTATAATCAATTTCAGGACATTCTCATCATGCCCAAGGAACAGTATAGCCTTTCGCTTTTGCCACTTCCTCCCATCCTTATATCCCTTGCCCCATTGCCCTAGAAAGGCACTAATCTACTTTCTGTCTCTGTCTATTCTGGACATTTTGTATAAACAGGATCATACAATAGTGGCCTTTTGGGGCTGCTTTCTTTCACTTAGCTTAGTGTTTTCAAGGTTGATCTCTGTTGCAGCATATATCAGTACTGGCTCCTTTTCATGGCTATATAATATCCCATTGCCTGGATATACCACATTTTATTTACCTATTTATTAGGTGATGGGCCTTTGGGTGGTTTCCTCTCTTTTAGGTATTATGAATAATGCTTCTATGAATATTCATACAGAAGTTTTTGCATGAACGTATTTTTTCATCTCTCTTGGGTGAAATCGCCATTTGAATGTTAATTCTAATTGTTTGAGGAACTGCCCACCTATATTTCAAATTGGCTACACCATTCTATATTCCTATCAGGTGTGCATGAGTGAGGTTTCCAACTGCTCCACATCCTCACCAATGCTTGTTATTACCTGACTTTTTTTTTATCCCAGCCATCCAACCAGGTATGAAGTGGCATCTCATTGTGGTTTTGATTTATTATTTCCTTAACACCTAACAATGTTGAGTATCTTTTTCATGTACTTAATGGCAATTTTATATCTTCTTGAGATGGGGTCTTGCTATATTTCCCAGGCTGGAATACAGTAGCTATTCACAGGTGGAGTCAGAATACCCTACAGCCTTGATCTCCTGGGCTTTAGCAATCCTTCTGTTTCAGGCTCATGAGTAGCTGAGATTATAGGCATGTGTCCCTGTACTTGGCTTCCTTTGCCTATTTTTAATTAGGTTATTTACCACTTTATTATTGAGTTATAAGAATTTTTTATATATTCTATATACAGGTTCCCCACCAGATTTGGGATTTGGAAATATTTTGTCTATTTTCTGGATTGTCTTTTTATTTGTTTTCTTATTTATTTACTTATCTATCTTTTGAGAGAGAGTCTCACTCTGTCTCCCTGGGTAGAGTGCTGTGACATCATCATAGCTCACAGCAACCTCAAACTCCTGAACTCAAGTGATCCTCCTGCCTCAGCCTCCCCAGTAGGTAGACTACAGGCATCCACCATACGCCTGGCTAGTTTTTCTATTTTTTTTCTTGAAACAGAGTCTCATTTTGTTACCCTCTGTAGAGTGCTGTGGCTTTGTAGCTCACAGCAACCTCAAACTCTTGGGCTTAAGTGATCCTCTCGCCTCAGCCAGTCCCAGAGTAGCTGGGACTACATGTGCCCACCACAGCACCTGGCTATTTTTAGAGACGGGGTCTCACTCTTGCTCCAGTTGGTCTTGAACTCCTGAGCTCGGGCAATTCACCTGCCTCAGCCTCCCAGAGTGCTAGGATTACAGGCATTAGCCACTGTGCCTGTCTTTTTATTTTCTTGGCTGTTTCCTTTGAAGCACAAATGTTTTTAATTTTTATAACATTCGGCTTATCTACTTTTTTCTATTGTAAGATTCCACTGACAAATGCATGTTTTCTCTTAAGAGTTTTATAGGGTTTAGTTCTTACATTTAAGTCTCTGATCCATTTTGAGTTAAATTTGCATATGGTTATAATGATTCTTTAACACATACCTGTTAACCATCCATGGATTGTATGATCAGAAGAAAGTTCAAGGTGAGCTATATCATTTATTAATCATTCAATAAAAAATTTATTGACAACCTACTATGTGCCAGGTTCTTTTTTTTTTTGCAGTTTTTGGCCAGGGCTGGGTTTGAGCCCACCACCTCCAGCATATGGGGCCAGCACCTTACTCCTTTAAGCCACAGGCGCTGCCCTATGTGCCAGGTTCTTTTTTTTTTTTTTTTAATGTGCCAGGTTCTTATTAGTCACTTAGGATACAACAGTGAGCAAAGCAACCTGCCTCTTACGAAGTCCTAAAAGTAGTGGGAGAGACAGACCGTAGAATTGCCTCACACTCAGTAGTAAGTGCTATGAGTAGAAAGTAGAAGGTGGTTTCAAAGAGTCCAGCATGGGGACCTGATCCAATCTGCAAGGCCAGGGAAGGCAGTGATCTGGGTTGTCAAGGGAAGGGATATAGGCAAGTGTGGGTGAGTGGGTGGGAAGAATGTTCTTATCAGGAGAAACTCAGCACTGAGAGTGGGGGGAGTGGGAGACAGGAAAGTACAAAGGCAGGCAGGGGACAAGGAAGACCCTTTTATTAAACTCTTCCTATATGTCAAGTGTTGTAAGCTCTTTTCTGTGCTGCGTTAAAGAGTTTTCATCCTAACCCTGGGAAGTAGGATCATTATGGGTTTCTTGACTGAGGAAACTAAAGGGAAGGGAGGTTAGGTGACTGAATAGTAGGCCCAGCAGGAGACAGCAGGGCTGTCCAAGTCCACAGACTGCTCCCAAGGGTCAACCACATTGTCTTTGCTCAAGATTGGAGTCATCCTTCGGGAAAGCACAGAGGTTTAGGTTTAGTAAAGATCATCCTCAATTGAGATGTTTTAGTAAAGAATCCTTACATTGGGGAGAGAATAGCACATCCTTTATGGGACCTGAGTCTTCTGGCTGGTGAATGTGTGAAAATGCCAGTTGCCCTGAGCTCATTGGGGAAAAGCCTAGTCACTCTCAGTGTCTATAACCCAAGCTTAATTATCTGGCTTGTGTATAGAAGACAGTGTGGGACAAAGCCCGCTGGAGTCACATGGCCCTGCTTCTCTGAAGGTACTCGATGTGAGATCATACTCTGCTTGCTTTAAAGACTTCAAAAACTGGACCTCATAGCCGGGCGCTGTGGTGGGCGCCTGTAGTCCCAGCTACTAGGGAGGCTGAGGCAAGAGAATCGCTTAAGCCCAAGAGCTGGAGGTTGCTGTGAGCAGTGTGACGCCATGGCACTCTACCTAGGGCGATAAAGTGAGACTCTGTCTCTACAAAAAAAAAAAACAAAAAAAAACTGGACCTCAACTTTGCATCATCTTGTAATGAATGGTCTTTGCTTTGACCAGAGTGGCTGATTTTTCTGGTTAAAGAAAATCAGTAACTCATTTGAGATATTCTGTTCCTCAAAAGATACCACAGCTTTTTAGAGGACAGTGTTGCCAGTGTGGGTGTATGAATCTCAACTCTGCAGGCACCAGAGAAGGCTGATATCATAGGAAACGCTAAACGCAGATGAAATTTCCCACCTGATTACCCAGAAGCAAGCAGGCTGGTGTAGCTGTACAGCCATGGGCAGGCAAATGCCCCCCTCTGGAAGTCTCAGGCTTTTAGCTTTCGGATTCTGGCCAGCCGGAAGCTCAGCCACGGATGATAAAGCAGAACTTATGACAAAGCCTTACTAAAAGCAATCTCCTAAAAGTAGGCAAGGAAAATTGTCTCAAACTACAATGCTTCTTGAGATTTTTGCACATCTCTTCCCCCACCTCGAGGCAGCTCTTCTTGCATATCTGTGAACTTGAAAATGAGAGTAGGGATAAGCTGGCCTCAGTGTGGAGTTTGTGCTCCTTGAGAGTGTAACTAAATGCAAGGACTCTTGGTGCTGTGTAACTGGACCTTAGCACCTCATCACTCCATTCCAACTTGGACTTTATGTCTTATTCTATTTTGCCCAACAGTAGGCAATGTCATGATCTCAAAATGCCGACAGCCGGGCAAGTCATTTTCATAAATGATTAAAATGGGCTAAGAATTAGGCAAGAGGGAGCAGTACAAACAAAAACACTGGAGACTCCCTCTCTAGAAGAAGCAACAGCTATTTAGCTCCAATTCATTGCTGCCAGGCCAGTGTTGGCAGACCTTACCATTTTCTCAAAAAAATCAGAAAACTTGAATTTTATTGGATTTGTTTTAATTGGATATTTTATACTTTAAGGCAGTGTGAGGACCAGGTATGTTGAAGGATGGTAGGCTACCAGCTTGCAATTTCTGCAGAATAGCATGATGCCTACAAGCACAGACTCTGGAATCCAATTAACTAAATTTGCATTCTGTGCGAACTGTGGACCTTGAGCAAATTATCTAATCTTTTAGCATCACCATCAATTAAAAATTCACCCATTGAGATGTTTGGAGAATTAAATGTCCTTAGCACCATGCCTGACCTATAGTAAACTCTCAATAAAGATTAACTATTTCTATTCTATCCTGATTTCCTTTGCAAAGACAATTCTTCATCCTCGAAGAGCAGGTTTGCAAAAACCTCTAGTGCTGAAAACTGCCCAGCAACAGGCCTTGCTGGTAGTGCTGGAGCTGCAAGCTTTGTGGAATAGCCACTTGCTTTCCTGCAGCAACTCCAAGGCCAGAAACCAGTCCCTCCCCCACTGGGCATGCCCAGAAATCATAGATCCTGCCTTAATTACCAGCAATTAAGCCGGCTTCAGCCTGCAATACAGGATCAGGCATTGTGCCATGGTCTCCTGAGGGCCTTACAGGAACATGGCTCAGCCCTTCCGGAGCCTCCTCTACCCCCCAACCATTTATTTAGTCCCTGGACACTCCCATCTCTCCTCAAACCTCCCCAGGGTCAGATATACCCTGAGCCAGGGAAATCCAAGGACCGTGGGCAGGGGTCCTCCCTTAGCCACATTCTGAACCTCTGCATCCAAACAGGCATTCTCGAGGGCAAACCTCAGCTCACAGGATTGAATGATGAAAGATGGAGCCCCCTGTCATTGCCAGTATGTATTTTTTTAATTTGCTAAAGCAACATTTATAAAAGAGAATTTTCTTTTAACTGAGAAGGAAAGCATATATTTACTTGAGTAGGAAAAAAGCTGAGAAAAGAAAATAAAAGAGCCTAAATAAAAGTATGGGAGCAAGGTAGAGTAGCAATGGCAGAGGTTTCTTTATAATAGGACTCCCTCTGCAAAAATGGAGTGAGCCAGTTAGGGCATGGGGGAGGGGCCTGTCCAGACAGTTCTCCAGACACTTGCGCAGACTTTCAATAACAAAATGGTGAGAACTCCAGGGCTCAGATTTGGAGACGTACTTTGGTAAAAGCATCTCTGGGTATGATATGCTCTGGTCCACGGGCCTCACAGGCTAAATCAGCTAGGAAAGTCCTCTTTCCCAGCTTTTGTTTACAGCTGGATCTTCAGGCAGCTCTTCCTAGCTGCTGGGAGACTAGGCATGTGGCTCACACCTGCTCTTGGCTCTGGGTCCCTGAGGCCAGATGAAGTTGGCACTCAGGGCAGCTGAGCCTCCTCCATCTGCGGCCCACAGTTACAATGAGCCTCTGGGAAGGCAGGCAGGAACGTCCCTGGCTTCTACCCACAGATTGCTTTGTTGTAGTTACAGATGTGGAGTCAATTGCCATTCACTATTTCAGTCGTTATTAATGTTTTTCACCCCTGTTAAAAGACACACACACACACTTAGAATTTAATGGAGTTTTAAAATGAAGATCCAAGATAGCTTCCTCACATTTATAACTCTTATCTCTTAGGCATGTCTGTGTTTACATAAATGATTCAGGCAAGGAAAACTCCCACTAGCTTGATCAGTGTGACTATCTCAGCAGACTCTTGCTTTTTATTTTTTGTAAAAATTAACCAGATTACGGTATGAGTTCTTGCTTTTCTGAACCTCTGCATGACTAGGTGCTTGTCCATCTGTCTTTTCCTTCATCCTGGAACCTCACTAATTATATTCCAGCAAATGGCATTTCTACAGCCTCACTAAGCATAAAGTCAGCCACATAGGACAAGAGCAACATTAATGAATATTCAGCTCCTTCAAGTTCTAATCTTCCAGAAATTATGACAAACCAATTAGATTCATGACAGCATTAATAAAAGGTAGAAATCGCTTGCAAAGGCCTGGAAAGTTGGGTGACACTAACCAGAAGCCCTTTTATATGTAAGGATGTAAAGCTCAGATGCATGCTGCTGGTTGTTAAACTCAGGGAAATTCATGCATAAACCAGGTGTTTCTGAGGAAGCATTTTCACTGGGATGGTGGGGGACATGATGACAGAGAACTCAACTGGTAGAAATATCTGCTGGAAATGTTAAGAATAACCCCACAGGACTGCCCTTTGGTCAGTCTTATCTCACCTGAGGTTGCACTGGGTCCTGGACCTCTGCTACTTAGGAAAAATGGACTTGTTTTCTCCGTTGCACAATTATGACATCTTTTATTTGTTCTCTAAACTCTTCCATCTCACTCCACTTCTCCCTCATGTGATTGCACAAGCCTGGTGCAAGCCTGGTGACCTCATCTCCACAGAGGATGCGTCACTGAGTTAAGAGAACGTGGTCTTTCAGCTGCTGGTGTTTCAGCACCATGGAGAGTGACACGTGCTCTAAACTATTTCCCCACCTCCTTTACCCCCAAAACACAGTTTTTTGTTTTTTTGTTTTTTTTTTGAGACAGAGCCTCAAGCTCTCACCCTGGATAGAGTGCTGTCACATCACAGCTCACAGCAACCTCCAATTCCTGGGCTCAAGCGAGTCTCTTGCCTCTGCCTCCCAAGCAGCTGGGACTACAGGCGGCCGCCACAAAGCCCGGCCATTTTTTGGTTGCAGCCATCATTGTTTGGCGACCCGGGCTGGATTTGAACCCACCAGCTCACATGTACGTGGCTGACGCCTTAGCCCGCTGAGCCACAGGCGCCGAGCCCCCGAAACACGTTTATATGCCTAAGTCAAAGTCATAAAAATATCTTCATGAAAACAACTAACAGCTTATTATAGAAATGAAGCCATTTTAATGGATATATCCAATTCCATTTTCTCCCTTAGCCTTCATTCAGTTATCAAGTCATTACAGAAATACTTTCTTGTGTAGCCAACCTCTAGGCCACTGTAGAATATGAGGAGCAGTGTGTGTAAGCTCCTCCCAACACAGGACGTTCTTCTAGAGTATCTCTGGCAAAGGACTCTCAGACATTTGCCTGATTATTTCCAGGCACAGGAAGCTTGGTACTTCATTGGGGGAGTCTCTGAAAGCTCCTTGCTAATAACAAGAATATAGGGGAGACTTTACATCTTTTGTGTTTATCTGGAAGGAGTTAAAATACATTCTTCTTAGTAAAGTATCTCAAGAATAGAAAAAAGTATCTAATGTTCTCAATACTAAGATGAAACCAATATATAAACAACTACATGCCTGAATGAAAGAAACAGCAAGTATGGTTTAGCAAGGGGAAGAGGAGAGGAGAGGGGAGTGGGAAGGAGGAACGGTGATTGTGGGATCTCACCCTAAAATCCTAGGTGAGGGGTTCCACTACAACTTGAACTTTACCTTAGAAATGAAAAGAATGTAACCAAAACATTTGTACCCTCATATTAACCTGAAATAAAAATTCAATTAAGTTAAAAAACAGAATGTGATCATTTTTTATCCCTTCCATCACAAGCTCTCTTAAAGGTGACATAAAAGATGAAAAGGAGCAATTCTTTCAAAGTCTAAGTCATTTTCATGTCATTTTACTGCTCTATCCCATTTTTCTTGGACTAAAAGTCAAATTCCTTACAGTCATCTGAAAGCTTTTTCATGATTTTCCCTTCTTCCCTTCATCTATTTCTGGCCTCATCCCCTACCACTCTCTTACTCCCTCACTCTGTTCCAGCCACATTGACCTCTTTTGCAGTGTCCTTTGAACACTAAAGACAATCCTGCATTGGGTGCCTTATAGTTGCCGTTTCCTGTGACAGCAAGACTCTCCCCCCAGATACATGTATCCACATGGTTCATTTCCTGACCTCTTTCTAGTCTGCCACCCTAACAGCAAGGTCTTCCCTGGCCATCCTATGTAAGGTGGCCTATACTTTCTATCTCTCGTTGACTCTTAGGCAGTGATTGGTAAATGCTAGTAAATATTTACCAACCCTCTTGGAGGAGGGATCCTAATTTGTAGTGTTTAAAGATTTCTATGATGCATATACTTTCACCACAGCCAATTGAAAGCTACCAAAGTGAGGTCATTGAACACAGAATTGGGAAAAGCTAACAGCTGGCTCTCATGAACTGGTATAAAGCAGTTATACACTACAGCAGGTCAAAGAGGCAAGGAGGATGCGCATTCCTAGGCTTGTGTGCAGTGGTGGCCCTAGACTTGATTAGGAGAACCTAAAAGAAAAATCCAGGGTAATGAGGTTTTTTTGTTTTTGATTTTTTTTCTTGAGACCTTTGTCTCACTGTGGTGCCCTGGGTAGGGTGCTGTGGTGTCATAGCTCACAGCAACCTCAAATTCCTGGGCTCAGGTGATCCTCTTGCCTCAGCCTCCTCAGTAGCTAGAACTACAGGCACCTGCCACAATGCTTGGCAGGTTCCTGTAGTTAAATGCTTAGTTTTTTTTTTCTTTCCTTTTTTCTTTTTAGTAGAGATGGAATGTTCCTCTTGCTCAGGCTGATTTTGAACTCCTGAGCTCAGGCAATCCTCCCATCTCGGCCTACCAGAGTGCTAGGATTATGGACATGAGCCACTGCTCCTGGCCAGGGTGAATGCATTTTGCTACAGTAACAGGGAGCATCCAGCTTGACTTGGGTCTCTCTGGCAGCTTTGGGAACAACTAAATCTAGATGCTCTGTCCACTCCTTGAATACCATATGCTAAAAGCCAAACCCTTGCTAACCTCCCCCACATCAACATTTGCTGATTTTTCTCCTTCTGTCCTTGACCCTGCAATTCTTCCCATCTTTGACCTCTTGTTTTTTCCTGGCCTACACATGTGCTCTCAGTAGTCCTGACCTTTTAGGCTGATAGGACCACATGTCCTGGGATGATTTATCTCCATGGCCCGTGAGGACATGTGGATGTTTTTAGATAGCTGAGTATGTCTGGCACTGTCCATTTCTCCCTTTGGGGTCTGTCTGCATTCCTCATTCTTGCCTATAAGGCCTTTGGAAGCCACTGAGTCTGTGTCACCTCTGGCAGTGTAGTGACTGTTTCTGCATTTCCAGGACCATGTGACAGGCCCCAGCATAATTGTTTTCATCCATCACTTCAGTAGCACATTGGCTTTTAATCATTTGGGATTATAGGTTTTCACTCCAGAAAAAATACACTTATGCACTTATTCTCACTAGATTTTGCATATAACTGAAGGGTTACATAGACTGCCCATGCAGCCAACTCACTGATTTCCCAGGTATTCGTGGCCTCCAAGGTAAAAGTCCTGGACAAGATTGTCATTAAAGTCTCCTAGTAGTTTTAATACTATATGATTACTTCATTTTTTTTTCACTTTAATTCTTTTATGCTCTCCCAAACTTAGTCCCCTAAGCTTGAAGGAGAGAGAGAGGGTTAAATTGTTTGCATTCTTTTTAGTTAATTGGTCCTTTCCAGCCAAATAGTGGCTCTTAATTATCAAATTAGTAAAGCATCTCTATGTTACTTATAACGTGCTTACAAACAAAAGGGATATGTTTTTGTAAACAGTATTTTACTGAAGGGTATGACTAATGAGTTAATATACAAAAACTGAAAATGAATTATAATATGATTACAACTTTTCTTCTGTCACTCAGAATGTTTATTTGCAACCATCTAATGCAAATAAAAATAGCCTCAAATAAGATGCCTAGTTCCGTTTTAGAAAGAGAAATGAGCTACTGCAGTTGGTTTGAAATGCTGGTTTTTATTTTATTTTTTCACATTATGGTCTTTATGATGTAAAATATATAACAAAATTCAGTAATTTTATCCAGAGATTATTTTTGACTAGCTCTATTGCAACCTTTAACATTGTCCTCGGCTTTTTTTTTTTTTTATAATTTTATTGAATCATAATTCTGTACATTGGTGCAATCATAGGGCATGATTCATATACATTCAGAAATGTTTTGATCGTACTGTTACAGATAGCCTTCATGGTATCAATGTCTTTATATAGTGATCAAGAAAATGCCATGAAGAAGTCAATTTTCAAGTCTAAAAAATGAGTTTAGATTAAGGTTACTTCAAATGATTCTTCCCAAAGGCTAACATTTC
>CAUYON010064532.1:0-49577 GCA_963573935.1 Arctocebus calabarensis | reverse complement strand
CAGCTCCATCCATGTAAACATGAAAGAGGTAAAGTCTCCATCTTTCTTTAAGGCTGTATCATATTCCATGCTGTACATATACCACAATTTGTTAACCTATTCGTGGGTCAATAGGCATTTGGGCTTCTTCCATGACTTAGCAATTATGAATTGGGCTGCAATAAACATTCTGGTACAAATATTTTTGTTATAATGTGATTTTTGGTCTTCTGGGTATATACCTAGTAGAGGAATTATAGGATAGAATGGCAGGCCTATTTTTAGATCTTTAAGTACTCTCCAAACATCTTTCCAAAAGGAATATATTAGTTTGTATTCCACCAGCAATGTAGAAGTGTTCCCTTTTCTCCGCATCCACGCCAACATCTCTGGTTTGGGGATTTTGCGATGTGGGCTAATCTTACTGGGGTTATATGATCAGATTCAACACTTTTTAAAGCCACATGCTGGTCCAACATATATTGGTCCAAGTTTTGAACTCAACTTTTGGGTACCTAGATATCTGTCCCTGGTTAGCACTACAAGGGAACACGGATGGGCTTGACGAGTCCTCAGTGTCTTTTAGCTTGAAGAGTTGGTCATTATGTACAAAATCTGATTGTAAATCAATCAAAACCCTTTAAGAATTGGACGTTTTTTAATTACAAAATCTTAAGGGGGTACAAATGTTTTTGTTACATAGATACCTTGTATAATGCTTAAGTCAGGGCTTTTAGTGTGCCTATCACAAGAATGGTGTTCATCGAACCCAATAGGTAAATTTTAACCCAAATTTATTCCGCTCCCAACCTCCCCCTCTTCTTGGTTTACAATGTCCTCTATATCTTTTTTGTGGCCATGTATACCCATCATTTAGCTCCTACTTATTAGTGAGAACTTAGTGTTTGGTTGTTCAAACTTTAGATATTTCACTTAGGATAATATTCTCCAATTCTATTCAAGTTGCTGCAAAAGATATTATTTTATTCCTTTTAATAAATGAGTAGTAGTTCATGACACCTACACACAAACACACACCGTATTTTCATTATGCACTCATAAATTGATGGGCACTTAGGCTCCATATCTTTGCCATTGTGAATTGTGCTGCAGTTAACATTTGAGTGCAGGGTATCTTTTTCATAAAATGACTTCTTTTCCTTTGGGTAGGTACCTAGTGGGATTGCTGTAGGTCTATATTTATTTCTTTGAAAAATTGCATACCATTTTCCCAAGAGATTATACTTATTTGCAGTCCCAACGATAATGTATAAGCATTCCCATCTCTCTATATTCATGCTAACATCTATTGTTTTTTGACATTTTTAATAAAGGACATTCTGATTGGGGTGAGGTGATATCTCATTATAGTTTCAATTCACATTTTCCTGACGATTAGTGATGTTGAGTGTTTTTTTCATGTTTGTAGATCATTTCTCCATCTTGTCTTGAAAATGTCTATTCATATCCTTTGCCTACTTTTTATGGGGTTCTAGCCCTTTAGCTGATTTGTTTGAGTTATTTGTAGATTCTGAATATTAGCCCTTTGTCAGATATATAGTTTGTAAACATTTTCTCCCATTCTGTATGTTGTCTATTTACTGTATTTATTATTTCCTTTGCTGTGCAGAGGTGTTTTAATTTAATTAAGTCTCATTTATTTGCTTTTCTTCTTTTTTTTATTTGCCTTTGGGGTCTTAGTTATAAATTCTTTGCCTAGGCCAATGTCTAGAGGAGATTGTCCTACATTTACTTCTAGAAGTTTTATGGTTTCAGGCCTTACATTTAACTCTTTTATCCATCTTGGATTAGTTTTTGTATATAGCAAGAGATAGAGTTTCTGTTTCATTCTTCTACATGTGAATGTCCAGTTTTCCCAGTGCCATTGCTTGAATGGGACTTTTTCCCCCCAGTGTATATAGTTGTCTGCTTTGTCTAAGATGAGATAGTTATAGTCATATGGTTATATTTCTGGGTTCTCTATTCTGGTTTTTTTGGATTATATCTCACATTTATACCAGCATCATGCTATTTTGGTTTCTATAGCCTTGTAGTACAATTTGAAGTCAGGTAATGTGAGGCGTCCAGATTTGTTCTTTTTGCTTAATGCTTTGGCTATTTGGGGTCTTTTTGGTTCCAAATGAAACTCAGGATTATTTTTTCTAGGTCTGTAAAATACACCCTTGGTATTTTGATGGGGATTATATTGAATCTATAAATCAGTTTCTACAGTGTGGACAATGTAATGATGTTGATTCTGCCAATCCATGAGCAAGAGATGTTTTTCCATTTGTTTATGTCATCTTCACTTTCCTTCATCAATGTTTTATACTTCTCCTTGAAGAGGTCTTTCATCACCTTGGTTAAGTGTATTCCTAAGTATTTTATTTTCTTCGTAGCTATCGTGAATAATATTGAGTCCTTGATATGATTCTCCACTTGATAGTTATT
Source organism: Arctocebus calabarensis (assembly GCA_963573935.1). NCBI lineage: Eukaryota > Metazoa > Chordata > Mammalia > Primates > Lorisidae > Arctocebus > Arctocebus calabarensis. The sequence continues at coordinate 47,147 of CAUYON010064532.1, read as the reverse complement.
AGTATATAGAAATGCTACTGATTTGTGTACATTGATTTTGTAACCTGAGATTGCTGAACTTATTTATCAATTCAAAGAATCTTTTGGTAGATTCTTTAGGGTTTTCTAGATACAAAATCATATCATCAACAAACAGGATAGTTCAACCTCCTCTTTCCCAATTTGGATGCCCTTTATTTCTTTCTCTTGCCCGGTCTTTATTTTTGCTTCTGTTTATGTGGTGAGTCAGCTTTATTTATTTGCATATGTTGAACCATCCTTGTATCTTTGGGATGAAACCCACTTGATTGTGGTGAATTATCCTTTTGATGTTTTGTTGATTCAATTTGCTAGTATTGGAGGATGTTGTCATCTATGTTCTTAAAAGGTATCAATGTGTAGTTTCTGAAGTGTTGTATCATTTCCTGGCTTTGGTATCAAGGTGATACTGGTGTCATACAATGAGTTAGGAAGGATTCTCTCCTTCTCAATCTTATGGAATAATTTCTATAAGCTAGGTAGTAAGTAGTTCTTTGTAGGTCTGATAGAATTTAACTGTGGATATGCTTAGTCTGGGACTTTATATTTTTCTGGGGCTTTTTTTGTTGTATGATTTTTTATTATGGCTTCTATCTCTTTGCTTGTTATTGATCTTTTAAGGATTTGCATTTCTTCTTGATTCATGCTTAGGAGGTTGTATGCCTCCAGAAATTTATTCATTTCCTGTAGGTTTTCTAGCTTGTTTGCTTAGAGGTTTTTCTAATACTCAAGGTATCAGTTGTGATATCTCCTTTTTAATTTCTGGTTGAGCTTATGTGAGTTCTTTCTCTTCTATTTCTGGTTAATCTGGCTAATGATTTATCATTTTGTTTATCTTTTCAAAGAATCAACTTTTTGTTTCATTGATTTTTTTTTTTTTTTTGCTTCCATTTCACTTAGTTCTGAGCACTCTTATTTCCCTCTGACTCTGGGCTTTGTTTCTTCTTTTTCTAGTCCTTTGAGATGTAACATTAGTTTCTTAATTTGTGAGCTTTCTTTTTTTATAGAGGCAATTAAGGCTATGAATTTTCCCCCTTAGGACTGCTTTTACCATATCCCATAGATTTTTGAAAGCCTGTGTCCTCTCTATTGCTCAGTTCAAGGAATCCTTTGATTTCTATCTTAAATTTATCATTGAATCAAGGATCCTTCAGCAGCAGGTGTTTTAATTTCCATGACTTTATCTAGATTTGAGTGTTTCTCTTGGAACTGATTTCTAGTTTTATTCCACTGTGTCCTGAAAAGATATATTGCATCATGTCAAGTGATTTGAAATTGTCAAGACTTGTTTTGTGGCCTAAAATATGATCAATCTTGGACAATGTCTCATATACTACGAGAAGAATGTGTATTCAGCAGTTTTAGGGTAAAATGTTCTATAAACGACTGTTAGGTCCATGTGTTCTAGAGATTCATTTTAGTACATTGTTTCTGTACTCATTTTCTGCTTAAATGATCTGTCCAGTTCTGTTAGCAAGATGTTGAAGTCCTGGGTTTTTAAGATGCTACTGTTTATTTCTTTGCTTATATCTTGTAGATTTTGTTTTGTGATCTGGGTACTCCTAGATTAGGTTCATATATATTTAGAATTGTTATGTCTTCTTGTTGAATTGCTCACTTTGCCATTATATAATGATCATCTTTGTCATTTTTCTTTTGCCATTTTTGATTTGAAGTATCTTTTATTTAATATGAAAATGGTTACACCTACTCACTTTTGCTTTCTATTTGCATGGAATCTTTTTTCTATTCCTTTATCTTGAGTCTGTTTCCTTGTGGGTTAGATGTGTTTTCTGGAGACTGTAGATACTTGGATTGTGGTTTTTTGTTTTTTTTTTTTTTCCATTCAGCCTGTTTATGTCTTTTAAATGGGGCATTCAGATCGTTCATATTGAATGATAGTTTTGATATGCAGATGCTGTTCTAATCACCATGTTGGATGATGCCTCACTGTTTTGTTTTCCTTCCTGTACTTGTTTGTTTTATAAGCAGTATGAGCTTTAACTTTTGGGTGTTTTTATACTCAATGGTATCTATTGTATTATTCTGTGCATAGTGCACATTTTAGTATCTCTTGTAGGACAGGTCTAATAGTGACAAATTTCTTTAGTGATTGCTCGTCTGGAAAAATCTTTATTTCTGTATCATTTTTGAAACTTAGTTTTGTAGGATAAAAAATTATTGCGTGGCAATTCTGTTTAAGGAGACTAGAAATGGGGCCCCAAACTCTTCTGACTTATAAAGTTACCACTGAGAAATCTGCTATTGGCATGACTCTATTGGGTCCTAGAGCCTATAGAATTTTCTCCTTCATTCTGACTTTGGGCAAGTTGATAACTATGTGTCATGGAGATGTTCTATTTGCTATGAATCTTCCCAATATTTGATGACCATCTTGTATCTGGAGATCTAAGTTTCTGGACATATAAGGAAAATTATCCTTAATAATTCCCTTGAATAGGTTTTCCATACTTTTTTTTTTTTGCTTTCTCCCTCAGTGGTTCCTATAATTGATATATTGGCTCATTTCACACAGTCTCACACTTCTCTGAGTGATTATTCATTCTTCTTTATTCTTTTTTCTGCATCTTTGACTACCTGGGTTGGTTCAAAAGTCTTCTCAAGTTCTGAGAGTCTTTCCTCTGTTTGGTCTAGTCTATTGCTGAAGCTTTCTGCTATTATTTTCTAATTCCCTAAATGACTCTTTCATTACTTTAATTCCTGTTATATTGTTTCTTTTTCTTTTCCTTTTTTTTTTTTTTTTTTTTGAGATAGAGCCTCAAGCTGTCATCCTGGGTAAAGTACTGTGGCATCACAGCTCACAGCAACCTCCAACTCCTGGGCTCAAGCAATTCTCCTGCCTCCACCTCCCAAGTAGGTGGGACTACAGGCGCCCACCACAACGCCCGGCTATTTTTTGGTTGCAGCCATCATTGTTGCTTGGCAGGCTCAGGCTGGATACGAACCCGCCAGCTTAGGTGTATGGGGCTGGCGCTTTAGCTGCTTGAGCCACAGGCGCTGAGCCTGTTATATTGTTTCATATGCTGTCCATCTCTTTAGTGAGTTTTAAATATTTTTCATTCATGTCCTGAAAATGTTTTTTTTTAATTTCCTTGTTTTTGCTTTAAGCTTTGTCTTCAATTTCTTTTGTCATGTTTGCCATCCACATTCTAAAATCAATTTATGACATTTTGACAATGTCCTTTTGGTTCAGCTCTGTTGCCATGGATCTCTTGTGATTCTTTGGAGGTGTTTCACTAGCTTGGTTTTTTTGTTTGTTTTATGCTGCCAGAATTCTTATGCTGGTTTCTTCCCATCTGAAATCTCTTCTCCAAGCTCAGGCTTTATAGGTTTGTGGTATTGTGGTATATCTTTTCTCCTTTGCTGAGATTGATGTGTTGCTCTCCAGGCCACTGTTGAAACTCTCCTACTTAGTGAAAAGGAGAAGAAATCCCTGTATACTTCTTCTTCTTTTTTTTTTTTTTTTTTTTTTTGGAGACAGAGTCTCACTTTGTTGCTCTCAGTAGGGAGCCGTGGCGTCACAGCTCACAGCAACCTCAAACTCTTGGGCTCAAGCAATCCTCTTGCCTCAGTCTCCTGAATAGCTGGGACTACAGGTGCCTGCCACAACACTCAGCTAGTTTTTCTATTATTAGTACAGCTCAAGCAATCTACCTGCCTTAGCCTCCCAGAATGTTAGGATTATAGTCATGAGCCACCATGCCTGGTCAAATAAATCTAATTCTGTTTTGTTTGGGGTTTCTTGAGTCAGGGTCACCCTGGGTAGAGTACCATGGCATCATAGCTCACAGCAACCTCAAACTCTTGGGCTTAGGTGATTCTCTTGCCTCAGCCTCCCGAGTAGCTGAGACTACAGGTGCCCGCCATAATGCCCAGCCATTTTTTAGAGACTGGGTCATGCTTTTGCTTAGGCTGGTCTCAAACTCCTGAACTCAGGCAATCTGCACGCCTTAGCCATCCAGAGTGCTAGGATTATAGGCAGGAACCACCGTGCCCAGCCCCTGTATAGCTCTTTTGTGTCCTGCCCTGGAGCACTGACCCAGTAGGGGAGGAGCAGATGCACTCGGAGCCTAAAACACAGCTGTTTTCCTGTGTTGTCCCATTCTCCTGTAGTTGTCATAGTCCAAGCCAGTGCCAGGAGATATTCATTTAGATTGATGTGTTGCTCTCCAGGCCACTGTTGAAAGCTTATACAAGAGACTAGGCAAGTCCTTCTCCAAGGAGGCAGGTGGCAGGACCTTGGTCAGCAGATGGGCAGGTTGTAGAATTTTGGTTCATGCCTAGATGCATCACAGGACTATATTTGGTGTTAGGTATGTTGCAGGACCTTGGCGGGTGCCTGGTTGTATCATAGAATCTTTGTCAGTGCCTGGGTGGGTTGCATCTGTATAGGTTACAGGATTTTTTCAAGCACCTGGGCACACTGTGGGGCTGCAGCTGGGAGTAGGCAGGTTACTATTCCTTAGTGGGTGTCTGGGCATGTCATGGGACTGTAGCCAGTGGCAGGGTGAGTCATAGGAACTTGGTGCATGGGTGCCTGGACAGCTCAAGGGTCTTGGCCAGTCCCTGGGCGGGTGACAGGACTACACCTGGCAGTGGCTGGCTCCTCAGGCCCCAACAGCTGGGCTATCTATTGCTAGAAGGATCATGGTGATTCACAGCACCCTGCCAAGGAGTCACAGTGGCTAGAGGTCTCCTTTCCAGGTCTGACTGTGGCAGCGGCTATAGTGCTACTCAGGTGATAGTTGCAGTGCTATTTAGGTGGCAAGGTGGCAGTGGCATATGCAGAGGGCAAGTGGGTGCCTGCTGTGCTCAGACCCCAGGGGAGCAGTTGGTCAGGGGAGTGGGGAGTGCACAGCACCCAGCTGCAGTGTACATGGGAGCACCTGCCCTCCCCACTCCCTCTGCGGACAGTGATGAGGAGGCAGCCGCAGTGGAGCCAACCCCTCTGCACACCAGGTTGTTTGGAAGGAGAGCACAGATTAGCATCTTTTCCTGTGACCCGGGACCAGAAGTTGGCCAGACCCCACTGTATTTGCTGTCTGGTGCAATGCTACTACAGTCTCCAAGCAGCAACCTGATCGCTTTGGAGGCCTGCTATGGTGGCAGAGCCCCCTTGCAGCTCAGATTTTGGTGTCCACTTGAGCAGCATGGCGCCCAGGAATCTCTCCACCAACCCTTTCCTGTATGTGGACGCTTCCCCAAGCTACTTATGACCTATGACCTTGCCTAGAAGATCACCCTCCCTCTCTCTCTCCCACTTTGGGTATCTCTGGTCACTTCTCTGATGATTAAGAGTGCTCTCTCTAAGCATTTCACATTGTATACCAAATCGGTACACTGAGCCCCATAAATGCATCAATGTACACAGTTATGATTTAACAAAAAATAAAATAAAATAAACAACAACAAAAAAAGAGTGCTCTCTCCTAGGTGGTCCATCCACAGGTGAACTTCTAGTCACAACATTTGACCCTCTGCTAATGGTGGTGAGAGCTGACAAATGCAATTAGTGTAACCTGGCTCTTTGTACCCTCAATGAATCCACAACAATAAAAATAAAAGAGTGGTGTGAGCAGTCTGCTCCTGGTCCGCCTTCTTGAAGGATCATATTCTAAATGAGATTCAGTAAAAATCAATTTTCTCATACATTGAAACCACTCACATTATTCTATTCCTCAGAACACAATTTTGTGTGGTTCTCTTTGGACTGAAACATCTCCATAAGGTTTCTTTAATTTACCATCAACATTTTTCCTAGCTATTCTCTGTGAAAGCTACTCTTGAAATGTTGGAGAGTGTGGAGCTGCTGTCCTAACTTGATCCTCTTCTGAGACAGACATAGCTGAAAACTGAGACACAGACACTTTAGGCAGAGTTGGTAGCGATGGGCATGGGGTTTTTGAGTTTTGAGAGAACCACTGACTTGGTTGTCGGACTCTCCTTTCTACACCTTTATAACCTTCCATCTTTAAACTCTAGCATGCTATAACTCAGAAACTCCAGAAAACTACCTTGACCACTGAGTGCATATCCTGAACCAGGATCTTTGAATGGGTTTAACCTCAGTAATCTGACCAGTTCTAGAAATGGAACTGCATTGTGTGGCAAAGGCTTCAGGCAGCTAAAATAGCAGCGTGCAAAGAAGCTCTGCTGCCCGTGCAAATGCAGAGATGCATTGTATATAAAGATTCCTGGAGGACAGAGAGCATTCAGTCATTCCATATGTTGTGCATAGAGTAGTACCAAACATATTTCTTTTATGCTAAAACTCTATAGAAAGGCAGAATGAACTGGGTGAGATGGTAGCATCCATAAGTGGTAATGCAAGGTATGGTTGGTGACTTAGGGTACTCATTTTCTCATGGTTGGGATTCCTCGAACATCAGTGAAGCTAGTCAGGATTCCAAATTGTTGAATCATAACCCAATGTGTATTTTCTCAGCAGGAAATGGATAGGATGGAGAGAGTTTGATGAAGAGCTTGGTAGTCCTACCCCTTGTGTTTGAGAGACAGGATATAGTTAAGCTCCTAGGCTATTGAACCAGTCTCTCTGGGTTCTAATCCCAACTCTAAGGCTATCTGTGAGGACTTGAACAATTTTCTTACCATCTCTGGACCTAATTTCTTCATCTATAAGTTTGGGATTATGATATCTACCCTACAGTGTTGCTGTAGTAGGGATTAAATATGAAGTCCATAGAACAGTGCCTACTCTGTAAGTATTCAAAAAGATTAGCCATTATTAATGTTTTCCTCCTAAAAGCTGTGAAAATTAAGAATTGAAATCAGTGCTCACTATTTAATGGGTTGAAGCAATCTTAAGAAGTCACGTCCTTTCTCTGGATCTTAGTTTCCCCCTCTGTAAATTGAGGTGATGAAAGTATATCACAGATTTTTCAAGCATCTTCTGATAGCACAATCTTTTACTCAAGATCAATTGATGCCTCTTTTTGCCTAAATATTAGTATAAGGGAATGATATCCTACATATGCCTTAGGTCTTCTTCATCCCCCAAACTGAGAATGGTCCTTTCCTCTCTGCTATTGCTTCAGTTCTTAACTCTCTGACACCAAAGGTACAGTCAAAGGCTTCTGCCCCCAGTTCATCTGCTCACACCAGCTGTTAGAAGACAGTAGAGATTTTCCTTTAACAGGGAAAGCTACAACAAGCATCTGAGGACAATGTCTTATTTATCAATTGTTTCCTTCTGTTCCTTATCAAACATGACACTGGTCAATGGAATCAGACAAACCAGCTGGTGGATAATGACTAAGGTTAGTGCATTTGATTTTGATTGCTTTTCATTCTGGCCTGTTATACTGAATGTCAGGGTAGGAATGTTCTAAAGAGTTGAGCCTAGGTGACCGCTCCAAAGTAGGAGAGAAAATTCTAATAATCCTTGTTTACTGGTAGGGGCTCTGGATAAATTCCTTCACCCTTGTGAACCTGGAGAAAACAAAGTCCGCAATCATTGTCTCTCCTTCGCTCACAAAAGACACTGCACAGAGAGCAGAAACAAGATAAACCAGGGCTAGAGAAATAGCAAAGCAGAGACTGTCATATGTAATAGCCTCTCTCCATTACCATCTTTCAAATGAAGTGTTTTTCCAATAGTGGACCACTAGCCACTTGAAATGAAATCATCTGGGGTGCTTGTTAAAATATGAGATTCCTACGGCCCACCCAAACCCATTACATCTGGATCTTTTGTAGTGGTGCCTAAGAATTAGAATTTTAATAAGCTCCTTGAGTGATTCATTTGTCCAATAAGAAACTTGCTTAAAACCAGTCTAACCAATTGCCAGCTCCTTGAATCCAACTTCAAAGGGTGATTGGCTGTTTGAGATTTCAGTTATGGACAAGCTAGTTATGCACAAAAAAATCGGCATTAACTGTCGCTGGAGATAACTGAATTGGGTAAAAGGGAAATTTTTCTAGCAGGGTGTTTAGGCACATAGGAATATGGAACCAATAAAAGCTGTAGAAACTCTTAACACATTTCTCTGTTTTTGAAATAAGATGACTAGGTTTGGTAATTCAGAGAAAAGCCTAAAATATATGGAGCCCAAACTACCTGAAGGGAAGCTCATATTTCTGTCTCCAGGAATAAGAAAAGAATAAGTGAAAATATTGCTTAATTTTGCTCTATACATTTCTTGAGATCCTTGAACACAAACTTATTTTACAACAAAGGAAACTGAGCCTTAAAGAGAGAAAGTAATTTTTTCAAGGTCACATAGCTAATTGGTCATAAATCTCTGTTAATAATCAGTCATTGATGGGAAAATAGAACTTAATTGATTTTTTTTTTTTTTGAGACAGAGCCTCAAGCTGTCACCCTGGGTAGAGTGCTGTGACATCACAGCTCACAGCAACCTCCAATTCCTGGGCTCAAGCTAGTCTCCTACCTCCGCCTCCCAAGTAGCTGGGACTACAGGCACCCGCCACAACGCCCGGCCATTTTTTGGTTGCAGCCACCATTGTTGTTTGATGGGCCCGGGCTGGATTCAAACCTGCCAGCTCAGGTGTACTTGGCTGGCGCCTTAGCCCATTGAGCCACAGGCGCCGAGACAACTTAATTGATTTATTAATAATTGCCTGTCTGCCTACATTCCCTCTCCTCCCCCAGTTTTGAGAAGACACTATTTCTTCCCCTATACTTTTATCTTCCAATTAGGCTTTAATGCTTGTCAGCCAAAGCAGAAACTCTTCTGAGCATTTAGGCAGAGCATCTAAAGCTCTAACTACCCTCATGATTGAAAGTGAAAAGATTCAAACCCCTGTGCCCAGATTTTTAGCTGCTCTAACTAGACCGTTGGTTTCACAGCTGTCTACAGGAGCAGCCAGGAAAGAAAATGTTCACATGAGTAAATATGGTATGCAGTTACGCATATCATCAGATGAAGGAAATCAAACGATTGAAGTTGCCACCGGACGGTTGGCTGTAAATGCTATCTAGGCTGCTACCCCACTTTAGAGATGCCCGCTAGACACTGGCAAGAGGAAGACAGTGCAATTAATGGTAAAAATGGCCCCTCTCTAAAAACAGAGTTAGAGTGAACATATGCCTTCAACCCTCTTAGGAAAATGAGCCAAAACCAGCCAATAAAGTGTAGCTACACAGGCTGGCTGGCAGAGAATTTTCATACATTGCTAAGCAGGAAAATGCATAGAACACATGGTGCTATGGCTAGAAAGGACCTTCCAAATGATCTTGTTCAACTCCTTTCATTTTATAACTGAAGAAACTGAGGCTCAGAGAGGAAACAAGATTAGTTCTGTCACACAGCTGGATAATTGCTTATAAACAGTCCCTGTATCAAACTCTTGGCATGAAGGCAAGTTTGATTTAGTGAGATTTCAGGCTTACAGGCCAGCTTTAAAAACAAATTTCTCCTAAGACATCTACGAAGTTTATAGAATAAATAAGTAAAGATGTTATTACGTATGCCAATAATTCATAACCTGGAATGGTCATCAGAATCACCTGGAGAGGGTTTTTTAAGTGGATCTCCTATTAAGTACTAGCTATACAATTGTGCGGGTCATGTACTGCACAAGAGTGCCCAGTGCGGCTCGGCTCCCATAGCACAGTGGTTACAGCACCAGCCACATGCACCAAGACTGGCGTGTTCGAGCCTGACCCGGGCCAGCTGGGCAACAATGACAACTGCAACAAAAAAGAAAATAGCCAGGCATTGTGGTGGGCACCTCTAGTCCCAGCTACTTAGGAGGCTGATACAAGAGAATAACTTAAACCCAAGAGTTTGAGGTTGCTGTGAGCTGTGACTCCACGGCACTCTACTGAGGGTGACATAGTGAGACTCTGTCTCAAGAAAAAAAAAAAAGAGAAAGAAGAAGAAAGAGTGCCAACTGATAAAAGTGAAGGGGTCTCAACTTGAGCCAGTGCATGACTTAACAATCTGTACACCCAGATTTGGGGCTGCGTCTGCTTGGAGGAAAACCTACTTTGTTTTGACTTTGGAGATATTGACAACATAGCCTAGTAGCAGCCTATATCCATGACTCACCTCTCACCACTCCCTGCTCTACCCCCTCTTCATGCCCCAGTATTCTTTTTGCTTTAACTTTATTCAAATTGATATGAGGGTAAAATTTTTAAATTACATTGTTCTCACTTCCAGGGTCAAGTTCCATTTGTAGAAGAGCCCCTCACCCAGGGGCGGTATAACCGCTCACAATGTGCAAATTAGGTGAGATCCCGCCTCATGCCCTCCCTCCTTCTGCCAAATGTCCCCACCCCAACTCCGACTTCCTTCTACCAGCGAAATGGACTATGCCCCAATATTATTATTATTCTCTCTCTTTTTTTTTTTTTGAGACAGATTCTCACTTTGTCACCCTTGGTAGAGCAAGTACCGTGGCATCATAGCTCACAGCAACCTCAAGCTCCTGAGCTTAAGTGATTCTCTTGCCTCAGCCTCCCAAGTAGCTGGGACTACAGGTGCCCGCCACAACGCCTAGCTATTTTTAGAGACGAGGTCTTGCTCTGGCTCAGGCTAGTCTCAAACCTGTGAACTCAGGCAATCTACCCAACTCTGCCTCCCAAGTGCTGGTATTACAAGAGTGAGCCACTGCACCTGACCTTGCCCCAATATTCTTTAAACCCTCTCACACCCCTGAAATAGGCTCAATTTGGTGGTTGCCTCTTCAGTTTCTCTGGACAGAAGTCTTTTTCATGGGTGGCACCGTTTCACCTCCTCCTTACTACAAATACGCAGTTGCTTAATGTAATGACTTTCAGGTTTTCTTGATTTCTGTTACCAAGAAAAAAAAAATTGTCTAAGACTATATTCCTAATATGTGTATAAATGTATATAAATAAATAAATTATATAAATATAATGTTATATATTATATAAACATATATTTACAACTAAATACGTGCTACCATACAACACAAAAAAATGTTGTGTTGCGTTGTAAAATACAAAAGAGAAATTTAAAGTTATGTAATACAGATGAAATTAACCATATTTTAAAATAAGGTATACTAACAAGCCACCAATTTTTTTTTTGCTTTCACTTAAAACTTTACATTAAACTAATGTCTTTAGAGAGAACAGTGTGTTTTAATAACCTTCATTTTTTTTTTATTGTTTGGGGTTTATTGAGGGTACAAAGAATTAGGTTACCCTGATTGCATTTGTTAGGTAAAGTCCCTGTTATAGTTGTGTCCCACCCCCAAGAGGTGTGTCATACAACGTGACCCGCATCCTCCCTCTCTCCTCCCCTCTCCCTGCTCCCTCATTCCCCTGCCCCCCACCTTGCAATGATTTGAGTTGTTCTCTTAGGAGGATATGTTATTAGATCATCTACTGGCTTCATATTAGAATCGAGTACATTGGATTCTTGCTTCTCCATTCTAATGATACTTTACTAAGAAGAATGTGGTCCAACTCCATCCAGGTTGATGAAAAACATGCAAAGTCTCCATCTTTTTTAAGGGCTGAATAGTATTCCCTGGTATACATATACCACAGCTTGCGAATCCATTCCTAGGTTTGGTGGGCATTTCAGTTGTTTCCACATTTTGGCAGTTGTAAAATGAGCTGCGATAAACTGTCTAATGCAAATGTCCCTATGGTACAATGATTTTTTTTTTCTTCTGGGTAGATGCCTAGTAATGGGATTTCAGGATCAAATGAGAAGTCTAATTTGAGTTCCTTGAGGATTCTCCATACTTCCTTCCAAAAGGTTGTATCAGTTTGCAGCCCTTCCAGCAGGGTTAAAAGTGTCCCCTTCTCTCCAGCATCCATGCCAGTATCTGCAGCTTTGAGACTTTGTCATACGGGCTATTTGCACTGGGGTTAGGTGGTTATCTCATGGAGGTTTTAATTTACATTTCTCTGATGATCAGGGCCCATGAGCATTTTTTCAAATGTTTGTTAGCCATTCATCTGTCTTCCTCAGAGAAGGTTCTGTTCGTCTCTCTTGCCTAGTGGTAGACGGGATTGTTTACTCTTCTTTTTATTAATTTGACTTCTCTGTCGATTCTAGTTATCAAGCCTTTTTAAAAATATGAAACACGGCTTGGCGCCTGTGGCTCAACACGCTAAGGCACCAGCCACGTACACCTGAGCTGGTGGGTTCGAATCCAGCCCAGGCCCGCCAAACAATGACGGCTGCAACCAAAAAATGGCCGGGCGTTGTGGCGGGCGCCTGTAGTCCCAGCTACTTGGGAGGCAGAGGCAGGAGACTAGCTTGAGCCCAGGAATTGGAGGTTGCTGTGAGCTGTGTTGCCACAGCACTCTATCCAGGGTGACAGCTTGAGGCTCTATCTCAAAAAATAAATAAATAAATAAATAATGAAAATAAAAATATGAAACACTAGGGCAGCGCCTGTGGCTCAAAGGGGTAGGGCGCCGGCCCCATATGCCGGAAGTGGTGGGTTCAAACCCAACCCAGGCCAAAACTGCAAAAAAAAAAAAAGAAAAATATGGAACACTTTATGAATTTGAGTGTCATCCTTGTGCAGGGACCGTGCTAACCTTCTCTGTATCGTTCCAATTTTAGTAAGTGTGCTGCCGAACCAAGCACAATAACCTTCATATTTTTTAGTCTTAGTTGACCCTTTCATGACACAGCAATCTGAAGTTCAGCTTCCAAGTTCAGTAATTTCAATTCTTGGTGCTAATGGCTCTCAACTCCTCCCCTCCAAAAAGAAAAACACATCACAAAGACTTCGGTCAATTGTTTTCCCCCACTTCTTATCAGTTTATTAATTAGAGTATTGTTGTTTTGACTCGGTCATGTGGCTAACAACGGGCTCATTTACCCTTCCAGGAGCCGAACACCATCAGCTCTGCCATTTTCTTTTCATTCTCTTGTACTTACATTAAGTTTCTCTTCAATCCCTGATTAATTTATAGGACAATTTTTAAACTATTGGCTCATGTATGGGGAGTAGGTTAGTTAAAACTAGACAATATGACATGCAACTTCACACACACAAGTACATATAAACTGCAATACATTTTAATATGCGGAGAGTAAATGAAGATATGAGAATAATATCAACCCCTCCCTGTTCTGGAACCCCCACGCTACCCTTAAGATCCTTCCTTCCCTTATTGTTCATGGCCTGTGCCTGGCTTAGTTGCTCTAACTCCTCTCTCAATCCTAGTCCTATGGACTCCTTATCTCCTATCCTATAGTAACAACAGGAGAGATTACGGGGGTCGGGAGGCAGATATGGACCAGGGAGGGCTTCTCAAGGTAAGCTATCTCTCAGCTGGATCTTGAAGAATGGGGAAAGTTTTCGAGGAAATAGGAAAGAAAGGGCATTCCAGGAAGAGGCCGTACTATGGGAAATGTCATGAACAGCAGAGTCATCATGTTCATAGGCTCAGGGAGAAGCAGACTTCTGGGTTCAAGTCCCTAGTTTTGGCAATGGTCCTCATCTCTCCCACATGTCAGTATTGACTCCCTACGCCCACCTATCCCATACCTCATTCCTTGAGTCAAACTTCTGGGTGTTGGCCCCTGAGTATTTGCATTCTTCAAGCCAGGTTTGGGAACCACTATGGATACTATGTTCATGATCAGAGCTATACAGTATGTTCACACACATCCTGACATTTATTCTCACAGTATTGCCTAGAATCTCCCTGTAAGCCTATTGAGTTACATCCAGGCATCTCAGTCCAGCCCCCAGCACCTTCGCCTCAACCACCTCAACCACTTCATCTTGGTATAATAAGATGTTTTCTTAGGCCCTTCAACCACAACCTATTTCCTCCCTTTATTATTTTTTAATTTCAGAATATTACAGGGGTACACATGTGTTGGTTACATAATTTGATGTTATACATTTTAAGTCAACATTGTAAGTGTGCCCTTCACCCTGAATATATGCTTACACCAGTTGGTGTGAATTTACTCTACCCTTCCTCCCCTCCCCCCACCACCAACTTAATTCCCTTTGAGTATTACTTCTGTATATATACAGAAGAGTTGATTGACTAATTCCACTTTAGTATTGAGTACGTGTGGTGTTTATTTTTACACTCATGATACTTCTCTCAGGAGAATGGTCTCCAGTTCCATCTAGATCAGAGGTTCTCAACCTGTGGGTCGCGATCCACAGGAAATATGTTAAAGGGTCATGTCATTAGGAAGGTTGGGAACCACTGATCTAGATTGTTACAAAAGATATGACTTCACCATCTTTTTATGGCTGAATAGCACTCCATGGTATGCATATACCACAATTTATTAATTCACTCGTTTATTGATGGGCACATGGATTGTTTCCACATCTTTGCAATTGTGAATTGTCCTGCTATAAGCATTTGAGTGCAAGTGTCCTTTATAGAAGGTCTCCCCCACCCCCTTTGGGTAAATACCTAGTAGTGGGATTGCTGAATCAAAAGGTAGGTCTACTTTTAGTTCTTTAAGCTATCTCCCTACTACTTGCCATAGAGGTAGTACTTGTTTACAGTCCCACAAACAGTGAATAAGTGTTCCTTTCTCTCTGCATCCATCTGTTGCTTCAGGACTTTTTGACATTACATTCTCTTGACTCTTCATCCTCCTCCACTACTAATCCATATCACGGTCTTCAAGGTCCAGCTCAGAACACATTGGTCCCAGGAGATATTTCCCATATTCCTCGGCCCCCCCTGCTTACTTTGTAACCCCATATCATCTCAAACTGTTGTAATCTCTTTGTATTACAGTTAAACTATACTTATTTTAGATAAGGTGAGCATGCCAATAAATGGGGAAAGCAGGCTCCTATTTGAAGAATATAGAATACTTTTCAAGTGTCCACCTATATCAGTGACTCGCAAAATATAGCAGCCTGCCCCAGGTCTGCTCTATTAAGATTTGTGTAAAATTATAATCTCTATAATTAGGTACATATAAATTAGATACATGCGAGCTAAAACCGGTTTGATTTTGTATATTAAGCAGATTCTCCTACATGAGAATGCAGTCCATGTCTGCTCCCCTCCTGTGTCCTTTCTTCAATCTGAGGGAAAGCACTTGCAGCGCTCCTCATTTTCCTTCACTCAGTTAATAACATCAGAAAATTCTGCCGCAGCCTTTCAGCCAGAGACACCATCATCCGGTAATTCACCAAAATGACAAACACAAAGGGAAAGAGGAGAGGCCCCTGATTCAAGTTCTCTAGACCTTTCGGAAAACATGGAGTTGTTCCTATGGCCACATATATGTGAATCTACAAGAAAGGTGCTATTGTAGACATCAAGGGAAGGGATACTGTTCAAAAAGGCATGCCACACGAATGTTACCACGGCAAAACTGGAAGAGTCTACAATGTTACCCAGCATGCTGTTGGCATTGTTGTAAACAAACCAGTTAAGGGCAAGATTCTTGCCAAGAGGATTAATGTTCATATTGAGCATAGCAAGCTCTCTAAGAGCCGAGACAGCTTCCTAAAACGTGTAAGGGAAAAAGATCAGAAAAAGGAGGAAGCCAAAGAGAAAGGTACCTGGGTTCAACTGAAGCACCAGCCTGCTCCACCCAGAGAAGCTCAACTTGACGAGAACCAATGGAACAGAGCCTGAGCTCCTGAAACCCATTCCCTATGAGTTCCTGGCATAATAGTATATAATGTAGCACACAGGAGAACCAAGAGAACCAATGGAACAGAAACATGAGGTGCTGAACCTATTCCCCCATGAATTCCTAGCACAATAGGCATAGCAAGCTTTGTCACATTCAATGGAAAGGTGACTCCCCAAGCTACTGGAACCTTTTCCCTATGAATTCAGGTATAACAGGTATTAAAAATAAAAGGCTACTGTAAAAATGTTTCTCTTCATTGACTAAAAGTGTGGTGGTATTCCTTCCCCAAAAAAGTATTTAAAGCAAATTAAAAAAAAAAGAAAGAAAGAAAGAAAATTCTGTTATATACACACATACGCTTTCTTCCTCCCTCTTCTTATATCTCCCTTCAGGCCAACTTTTGATCTATTATACCAGAAAGAACTTTCCACTCTCCACTCATATAGCCCCAACTAGGCATTCCTCTATTAGCTTTCAATAATGGGGTAAGTGATAGTGCTTTAGATACACTTGCATCAGAACTGGTGCTATTAACATGTAAAGCCCTTTAAATGTAAGGGAACAGTCAACACTAACTATGGGCCAAGTGCTATGATAGATGCTAAGCATACAGAATTTCATTTGGTCCTCACTACAACACCAAAACGCAGATACCACTGTCACTGTTTTATAGCTAAAACTACAGCTGAAAATACCTAAGTCACATAGCTAGACTCAGATTATCTGACCTCGAAGCTTTTCATTTAACCACTCTGTTCCACTGTCTAGGAAGGCCTCTTCAGACTCTCCAACTCTTCACCAATCTCCTCATTGATCCTCAAACTAAATCTGTTTTCACTAGCTTTCAAAATATATCAAAGAAATGATTATCTCAATTCATTGCCTTTCAAAGAGTAAAATAGTATTCCCACCTACCATTTTTTTTTCATGACTAATAGCCAGTCTTTCAAACAAAGTCTTGGTCTTTTATGATCTGCCTTTAGAAGGAAGGTACCTTATATGCCTTCTTTTTTATTGATATGTAAAATTTGTGCATATTTATGGGGTATATATGATATTTTGATACATGTATAGAATGTGTAATGATCAAGTCAAGATATTGAGGATATCCATCCCCTAGAGCATATATCACATCTAGGTGTTGGGAACCATTCAAGTTCTCCTAGCTATTTTTAAAGATATAACACATTGTTGATAACTACTGTCACCCTACTCTGCTATGAAACATTAGACCTTATTCCTTCTAACTGTATCTTCGTACCTGTAGCCAATCTATCTTCATTCCTCCTGCACACACACACACAGCCCAGCTTCTAGTATCTATCATTCTACTCTACCTCCAAGAGATCAAATTTTTTAGCTTGTCCATATGAGTGACAACCTGAAATATTAGTGTTTCTGTGCCTGACTGATTTCACCTAACTTAATGACCTTCAGTTCCATCCATGTTGCTGCAAATGGCAGGATTTCATTCTTTTTTATACCCAGGTAGTATTTCATACACAATGAAATATATATACCACATATTCTTTACCCATTCATATTGTTGATGGCCACTTAGGTTTATTCCATATCTTTGCTATTGTAAATAGTACTGCAATAAACTTGCAAGACAAGTGTCTCTTGATATACTGATTTCTTTTCCTTTGGATAAATACTCAATAGTGGGATTGGTAGATTGTATGGTAGTTCTATTTTTAATTTTTAAGAAACCTCCATATTATTTTCCATCATGGATATACTAATTTATGTTCCCACCCACAGTGTATAAGAGTTCCCTTTTCTCTATTTTTTTCTTCTTGATAGTAGCCATTCTAACTAGGTAAAATGACATGTCCTTGTGATTTTCATTTACATTTCCCTGATGATTAGTGATGTTGAACATTTTTTCATGTACCTGCTAGCCATTTGTATGTCTCCTTTTGAGAAATGCCTATTCAGATTGCCCACTTTTTAATGGGATTATTGGGATTTTTTGTTGTTGAGTTATTTGAGTTCTTTGTATGTTCTGGATATTGGTCACTTATTAGATGAATAGTGTGAAAACATTTTCTTCCATTCAGAACAGGTTATCTGTTCACTCTGTCATTGTTTCCTTTTGCTATATGTAAGCTTTTTAGTTTAATATGTTCCCATTTGACAACTTTGGTTTTTGTTGCCTATGTGTGATCTTAGCCATAAAATCTTTGCCTAGGCCAATGTCCTGGCGTATACCCTATATTTTCATCTAGTAGTTTTATAATTTATGTTCTTACATTTAAGTCTTTAATCCACTTTGAGTTGATTTTTGTATATGATGAGAGATGGCGGGTCCAGTTTCATTGTTTTACATATGGATATCTCATTTCCCCAACACCATTTATTGAAGAGGATGTCATTTCCCCAATATATGTTTTTGGAAACTTTGCCAAAAATCAGTTCATTGTAGATACATGGATTTATTTCTGTTCTACTCCATTGGTCTGTGTGTATGTTTTTATACCAGTACTAAGCTGTTTTGGTTGCTTATAATATATTTTAAAGTCAGGTAGTGTGATGTCTCCAGTTTTGTTCTTTTTCCTTAGGATAGCTTTGCACATATGCCTTCATTCTACAAGAAAATGTATGTCAAGTTCCCAAAGTTCCCAAACCAATTTAAATATCAGCTTCTTGAATCTGAACTGTTTAAGGATTTTTAAATGTGAGTTAGCTCCTTTTTTTTTTTTTTTTTTCCGAGACAGAGCCTCAAGCTATCACCCTGGATAGAGTGCTGTGGCATCACAGCTCACAGCAACCTCCAATTCCTGGGCTCAAGCAAGTCTCTTGCCTCCACCTCCCAAGTAGCTGGGACTATAGGCACCCGCCACAACGCCCAGCCATTTTTTGGTTGCAGCCGTCGTTGTTGTTTGGCAGGCCCGGGCTGGATTCGAACCTGCCAGCTCAGGTGTACATGGCTAGCACCTTAGCCCGTTGAGCCACAGGCGCTGAGCCAAGTTAGCTCCTTTTTAAAAGTGTGTCCAGTTAACATCTCTGGTTAACCTGTTTTCTTCTTGACTGTACTACTGCTGATGTTGTTATTAGTTGACAGGTTTTCTTCACATTCCAGATATTTCCATATGATTCCTCTCCTGGCTCTGTTACCCCACCCCTAAAACTCTATACCTTAGTGGGTGAGGAAATCACCACTATACTGAAAAAAAAATATTAGAACTCTCCATAATAGATTCCCTGGCATCTAAAGGCAGACATAGAGACCAATAAGATAGAATGAAGATTCCAGTAACAAACCCCCATATATTTAGTCTAATGGTTTTCAAAGAGGGTGCCAAGAACATTTAATGGGAAAAGAACAAATGGGCTTGGGAAAAATGGATAACCATATGCAAAACAATTAAGTTGGAGCCGTACCTTATACCATATAAAAAACTGAACTCAAAATGAATCAAGAACCTAAATATAAGAACTAAACTACAAAACAGGAGAAAACAGGGAGAAAGCTTAATGACATCAGATTCGACAATGATTTCTTAGATATGACACCAAAACCACAGGCAACCAAAACTAAAAATAGATAAAATGGAGTACATAGAAATGTAAAACATTCTGTGTCAAAGGACACAACTAGCAGAGTCAAAAAGGAACCTGTGGAATGGGGAAAATATTTGTAAATGTCATATCTGATAACGGGTTAATATATCAAGAACTCTTACAACTCAACAACAAAAATTCCAAACAACCCAATTAAAAAAATAGGCAACGTACTAGAGTAGATATTTTTCTAAAGAAATACAAATGCCAAAAAGTACATGAAAAGATGCTTGTCATCGCTACTTATTATGTAAATGTAAATAAAACCCACAATGAGATACTACCTCACACCCATTAAGGTGGATAATAATAATAAAAAGAAATAGAAAATAGAGAATGTTGGTGGGGATATAAAGGAATTCCAAGTCTTGTGTGTTTTTAATAGAAATGTAAAATGGTATAGCCTCTATGAAGAACAGTATGGCAATTCCTCAAAAGATTAAAAATAGATTTACCATATGATCCCCCAGTTCCACTTCTGGGTACATCCCCAAAGAATTGAAAGCAAGATCTCAAAAAGATATTTGTTCATCTGTGTTCATAGCAGCATTATTCACAAGAGTCAAAAGGTAGAAGCAACTCAGATGTTCATTGACAAATGAACAACCACCAAAATATGGGATACGTATAAAATATAATATTATTTTTCAGATACATACTACAATGTCGATGAACCTTAATGAAATTGTCCTAAGTGACATAAGCCACTTAGAATAAAAAGGCCAAATACAGTATGATTCCAGTCATAAAAGGTACCCAGAGCAGCCAACTTCATAAAGACAATAGTATGGGGGTTGTCAGGGGATGGGGGTGGGGAAATGGAGAGTTGTTTAACGGGACAGAGTTTCAGTTTTGCAATATGGAAATAGTTCTAGAGTCTAGTTACACAACAATGTCAGTGTACTTAACACTCCGCACTACTGTACTATTAAGAGGGTAAATTTTGGCTCGGCACCCATAGCCCAGTGATTACAGCACCAGCCACATACACCAAAGTCGGTGGGTTTGAACCCGGCCCTGGCCAGCTAAACAACAGCCCAAGAGTTTGGGGTTGCTGTGAGCTGTGGAGCTGTGATGCCACAGCACTCCACCTAGGGTGACATAACAAAACTCTGTCTAAAAAAAAAAAGATGGTAAATTTTATGTTACACATATTTTACCACAATTTTTACACAAAGTTCCCTGCCAAAACTGACTGCAAGATCAGATGGAGCCATGCAGAAGACATTTTTTTCTCATGAGTGTTAGGTTTTTCTGTTCACTTCTATTAGCTTTTGAACAGATGAACATTGCTTTGGAAAACACCCCTAATTCCTGCTCCCACATTATCAAGGCAGATGGCAGAGGGGAAAAGCAGGGGATGTTGAGTTGAGAAGGTGTAAGGTAACAATCAGGGTCTCGGCAGGAAACAGAATTCACCCAGACACCCAAAGAAATTCTAATCAAGGGACTAGATGAAGAAATAGTGAGGCACCCAGTGACCTGCCACAGCAGGACCCCATTGTCATCCCTAGAGGTGAAGGAACAAGAGAAGGAAATAATAAGAACTGGAACCTTGAAGGGGGAGCTCCCAAGTGGAAGCTGGAGTCATGGCACCAAGGAGATAGCATCAAAGCAGAAAAGACATATCCTAACCTCTTTCTCTTCCCTTCCTTCCATCTTGTGCAGGAATCACTGGCTGTGCCCAACTGGAGTCCAGGCAGCAAACTCCCTGGGTTGTATGTTCTGCTGGAGTTAGGCTCTTAAGGCACAGAGCAGAGGAGAGGGGGGCAGAGAACAGACATGGAGAATGTGTGTTGGGGTGTGACAAACAGAATAAGCTGCACACTTGACTACTAGTCTAGGACCGTGATTAACCATGGGGACTCGGGCAAGTCAGTTAACCTATTCTGATTCTTTGGTCCACTTCAGAATTTGTACATAGAAACCCCTGTCTTGCCCACTGACAAAAAGCCCTGTACGTTTCAAATAAAATAATGGCTAGCAGATTCCTTTTACCCGACAAAGTGCTGTTCAACGTGGAAAAATAATGTTTCTTCTACCTTTTCCTGGGTCCCTCTCTCCTCTTTCCTGGGTCCCTCTCACCTCTTCTTGGTCAAAAAACTAAGTGGCATAATGAGATAAACTAAACTGGTAGGCGGGACAACTTTGACATCAAGCGAGTGACTTTTCCACCCTGAGCCTCAGTTTCCACATGCTTAAAGATCTGAACTACTTGTTCTCATCAATGCCCCTTCTGATTCCAAAGATTGTCTAACTGGAGAGGAGGTCGACAAGATGGATACATAGACGTACAACACAGAGGCCTTAATTTCCACACATCTATTTGGCAAACCTCATTTTTGTTTTGGTTTGTGTTGAACCAATGTTGCCATCCATGCGAGCAGGAACTGGGGAATTAATTATCTTTGTGTCTTTGACATAATACCATTGGGAGACGTCCCTCAGATAATCCCCTCAGGCAGTATTGCTTGACCTGTGTTCCTCTAGAATGTTAATAAGTGTTGCAAGGGGAAAACTGTCAATTAGGTCTGGCAAATGGTGGGATGAGCAAAGCAAAACATATGCCTTTATTGTGAGACTTCTGGTCGCCTTTAACATTCTAATGAACATCGTACATCTCCGAGAGGGTAGTAAAGTACACAGCGGGGTTTTCTCACTTACCAGATTTAATTGACCATGGAACCCTCCCACCACCCTACCCACCACACCTCAAATTCTTTGGAATGATCCAAATTGTCGAACCCAGTCCAGTGTTCAGACAGCCTTTCTGTACAGCCATACTTCTGCCCCAAATATGCTATATTTATATACTAAAAGTATGTTTTACCCCATAACATGTTTTATCTCCCATCCCCTGCCCTGCAATTGGTGATGCTTCCAGATGGATATGGGGGGGGGGAGGTTGTGAAAGAAGTCACCGTTTCTTACCAAAATAAAAAAAAAAAAAAGGTACTCCAGAAGGCCTTTAAGACAAGTCAGTCTCTGCCTCTTAGAAGGGTGCAGATGAAACTTACTAAATGCAGAATACAAATGTCTTCATATAATAACTAGGAAAGTGCCATGAAGGCTATGTTAAACAGTTTGATGAAAATGTTTCAGATTGTATATGAAGCCAGCACATTGTACCCCATGATTGCACTAATGTACACAGCTATGATTTAATAAAAAATAAAATAAAGGAAAAAAGACAAGTTAGTCTCTTGGTACTTGGCATTATTTAATCAAGATGAACTGTGGCTGTGAGCATAACAATTCACATTTGAAGAGCAGTTTACAGTGCAAGGAACGTTCACATGAACCATGTCCTTTCTAAACATTAAGGTCAGTAGGACTGTCCTCACATATGAAAAACAACGAGATTACTTATTTCTTCCAAGATGACTCAGCAAAACCTGGACTCAAAAGCAGGCCCAGACGTTCCCATCTTAATGCACCAAGACTGAAAGCCGAAAGGTTCCCTTAACTTTGCAATGACCCAAGGTCATTGGACTTGTAGTGGTAAGTTTTCTGCTGCCAAACGGGAGGCAGCGGTGAGGGTATCTTCTTGCCCATGATTAAGACAAGCGGGAACAAGCGGAGTCATTTTTTTAAAGGTCTCCTTTTACTGCTTGTTTTTCTTATCCCAAATGTTAACCATGCTCACTACAGAAAGCATTTGAAACTACAAATAAGCGAAAAGAAGAAAAAATTAAAATACCAATAAACACTCATAGCTACCTATCCAAAAACAACTACTATTGACCCCTTGGTGTGTAATGTTCCAGACCGTTTTCTATGCATGTTTGATTTTATGATATGTTTTCTCTTATGTCATAGTGGTTCTGGAATTGGGCTCTGTCTTCCAATTGATATTCACAGTTGTGGCAATGCTCTCTTCACAAATATGGTTAGAGTTATCATACTGATGAGGCATCTTAAAATCATAGCATCTTAGAGTCAATGAGAGATCTTATATCTTCCCCCAAATTATGGCAGATTGCTATTTGGAAACCTCCTTTTATCACTCTCCCCTTTAGGTGTATTTCTTGGCATGATTCCATGTCAACAGATATTTTTTCTGCAAATAACGTATTTAGTGGATGCAAAACCAGTCCACTGATTGGATGTATATATATATAGTGTGTGTGTGTGTGTGTGGAGAGACAGAGTCTCACTTTATCACCCTCAATAGAATGCTGTGGCATCACAGCTCACGGCAACCTCCAGCTCTAGGGCTTAGGTGATTCTCTTGCCTCCGCCTCCCAAGTAGCTGGGACGACAGGCACCCGCCACAACACCCAGCTATTTTTTGTTGCAGTTTGGCCAGGGCCAGGTTTGAACCCACCACCCAAGGTGTATGGGGCCGGCACCCTACTCACTGAGCCACAGGCGCCGCCTGTGTATTTTTTTAATCAAACACACATTACAGGGCATTTAAATTATTTACAACTTTTCTCAACTGCAAACAACACTACCCAACAGATATTAACTAAGGAATTGAGATTTTACTAGATGCCACGCATAGTACTGGGTGCTAGAGATAGAGCAATGAACGAAATACACGTGGCCCCAACCCACCAGGGGTTGATAGTCTCCTAGGAACAGCAGGCATTAAGTAAACATCTTACTATATATTTACAGAGATTTATAAAACATCAAACACTATAAAAGAACAATCTTTATTTAGGTTAGACAATCAGGGAAGACCTCTCTAAGCAAGGGGTAAAGTTTTAAGGGATGAGAAAGAAACAGCCAATGTGGAAAATTTTGCACCAAACTAGCCCCCCTACTATTACAGTAGGAAATACCCACTCTCTTCCCCACGTGGAAGTTTCCTTTTTCTTCACCAGTCTGGTGGAGGATAGGGGGTTCTCATTATTGTTTAAATTAGCATTTGAAAAGTGACTTGTAAGGTTGAACATTTATTTTTACCTCATCCTGTTTCCTCTCCAGCAGAAGAGGTAGTCAATAGCACTATATTCTCAGCTGTGACTAGAACATGTCTACCACCTGTAACCGCAGCATGAAGTTTGGGCAGTTTTCAAAGCATGCTCCCTCTGAAAACTTGAGAGTATATTTGCATCACAGGGGAACTTATTAGAAATGCAAATCCTCAGGCCCCACCCTCTATCATCAGAAACTCCAGGGGTGGGGCCTAATAATGGGTTTTAACAAGCCCACCACGTGCTTCTCATATATGTTAAAGCTTGAAAAGCACTTTCACGAGGATATTCAACAGAAATGTATGGATAAATGTGGATCATCTGACAAATAGCTCCACCCAATACACAAATCACAGCTCTGGGGCCTTAGTTAAAGCAGAACAATAAAAATGATGAAAAGAGTTCATGCATCCTTTTGTCCAACAAATATTTGTTGAGCATCTAATGTGCATTAGACGTAGGCATGTGCTAGTTACAGAAGATTCGATAAGGACTTGAGACAAGAGTCCCTGCCTTCACAATTTCCTTATCAAAGTGGGTTAGTTGGCCAAGGTTACGTGCCCTAATATGCGTAAATCTTAAAGAGCAAGAACAATGGAACAATGAGAATATAAATACCTTTTTGTTAAAATAGAGAGGAGACAAAAGTGGAAGGAGGGAAGTGGACAGAGATGGTCCTTTTGACTTGGTCCTGCTGAGTCTTTTCCACAGTCTGCTCTAAGAACAAATGACAGATGAGAGAAATGCCAAGCTTCTACCCAATTCTCATATCCACGTGAGTTCTCTAAATGGTATGAATCTTTTCCCTTTGGTAAGCAGCATAGTTGTGGCTTCCTTGGATTCCTGAAGTGTGCCCCAAGGACTTGCAGTTCTACGTTACTGTGATACATAAAATAGAGTCACCTTGACTTCACATTTATCTGGCTTATGTAAGCCCTAACCTTTTACTGCAGAGCAACATAAATGCCAGACCCATTTGGTCTAAGCATAAACAAACACTCTGATTCTAACTAATATATTGGGGGGCCTGGTGACTGTAAGAACACAACAGCCTGCAGGGAGTTGGGAATTAAGCTGGTGATCCAAGCTCTGGTAGGGAGAGACCCAACAGGGCTCTGGCTGTGCTTCTCTTCCCAAGAAAACGGGTATTGCAGTAAAAGTTTTGCAAAGAGCTCCAGAACTTTTCCTTCTGCTGGCGATCAGCCAAGGAAGCTATCTAAAGTGGGGGGTTGATGAGCTTGTGGTCTTACCAAGTCCCATGGCCTTGAATAAACTCTTTATCATTGTTTCTTCTAATCTAAAAGAAGTAAAAGATAGAAGAGGGTAGTTAGGCTGCCTGTAGTTTTCTGTCCCTCTAGAGTAGAGTTTCTCAACGTGAGCACTCTCAACATTTCTTGCAGGATAATAATTTGTCATGGGACTGTCCTGTGCATTGTAAGATGTTTATCAGCAGCCCTGGCTTCTGCCCACTGAATGCCAGTAACTCTTCCCCTACTAGTGACAACCAAAACCAGACATCAGCAATATCCCCTGGGGGAGGAGCAGTGAAAATCTCAAGTTGAGAAACACTGCTCTAGAAATAATGACAGATAAAGATCTGGAAATTAACCCCTGGAAAACCGTATCAGTTATATTTTCCGATCTTGATGGATTAAATCTGTCTAAATGCAGAACCATTCCACGGTTCACATAAATAATTTGGGTAGTTGACTTCCTCTGACCTATAATAAACCTTTAAATGCCTCTATTGACTTTAAACAAGCCAACGTTATCAGAACAGTATTTTCCCTCACTAAAGATGAATTCCTAAGAGCCAGCCATTGGAGAACCCAACTTCTAGTTGTGATGATTACTCCTTACAAATGTATGCCACTTCATGTTTCACACATCTGTCCCTGTGAATTCAGTTTAATAGCCATTGGTTATTTTCTATGTCCCAGGGGCCTCTAATCTTCATACTATATGAGTTTGTTTCCTGTGGCTGCTATAACAAATGTCTCTAGACTTAGCAGTTTAAAAAAACAGAACTTTATTCTCTCACAGTTCTGATGGCCAGAAGTTCAAAATCAGTCTTACTGGGCTAAAATCAAAATGTCTAGCTCCCTTTATAACTCTCTTATGAAAGCTTTAACCCAATTACAGCACAAGAATATGGGGAAAGGAGCAAGGGAGGGCTGGGGAGTGGGGAGGATGGGCAGTGGGAGAGTAATTGAAGGGTCACTTACGGTGCATCTTAGAAGAGTACAGGTGAAACTTACTAAATGCAGAATATAAATGTCTGAACACAATAACTAAGAAAATACCATGAAAGCTATGTCAACCAGTTCAATGAAAATATTTCAAATTATATATAAAACCAGCACATTGTACCCCATGATTGCATTTATGCACACAACCATGATTTAATAAAAAAAAATTTAAAAATATGTCATCAAGGCTATACTACCTTGTGAAGCTCTAGGGGAGAATCCTTAGAATCCTTTCCTTCCCTATTCTAGCTTCTGGTGGCTGTTACCATTTTCTTTTTTTTTTTTTTTTTTTTTTTTGGTCTTGGGACCACATCATTCCAATCTCTGCCTCCCTAGGAATATTACTTGTTCCTCTTCTGTGTGTCGTGAAGCCTCCCCTCTGCTTCCTCTTACCAGGATACATGTGCTTGCATGATAACTTGATGATCCAGGATAATCTTCCCATCTCAAAATCCTTAACTTGATTATATCCGCAAAGACTTACCTCTCTTTTTTTTCTATATAAGCTAACATTTGCACGTTCTAGAGACATGGATATTTGGGTGAAGGGCTGTTATCAGCCTACCATATCATCCTTGTGAAGCAGGTAAAGCAAAGATTATTATCTTCATTTTATAGATGAAAAACAGTAGCACAGGGAAGTTAGATGACTTAAAAGAGGTTGCATGCTGAGAAATTGGCAGAGATGGGGCAAGAATCCAGGGCTTTAGACTCTACTTTTTAATTAACCACAGCCCAGAAGGATAGATACCTACTCCCCCTTCCTCTAGGAAACATACCGTCGAACCTCCCTGGCTGACCACCACCCTACATCAACCACCTCCTTAAGTTGACCTTATTTTCATAGACCGGACATGCACACGTGTACTCAATGGAACTTGCTTAGGTTAACCATCTCCATATGTTCACAAGTTTGTTATAGTCCTTTGGGTGGTCAACTTACAGAGGTTCTTCGGTAGTTACAAGGCACTGTGGAGTTAGTATAATCATGAGGAATTAGAAGATTGAATTTTTAGGCTAGAGAAGATTCTGGAAAGCCTCATGATGAGAGGCTTAGGGGAGGGAGATCAATAGAATTTCCCAAGACATTACAATAGCACAAGGAAAATGAAAGGAGATTTAATATGGAATGAGAAGAAAACTAACAGTGGTTTTTAATTTTCGTTGGGTCCATGATAGCATGTACCTTCACTTGCTATTCAACACTTGACCTTGGCAACACTGAACAGGCATATGCTATGTATAGTTTTACAAAGCTCTTTCACAAAATAGTCTCTAGTTGGATTCTTGCATCTTTGTATGTAAGGGCATTCATTATCGTCATTCTATTTTATAGGTGAGGAAACTGAAATCTAGGGAGTTAATTTTCCCAAGATGGAATAAAATTCAACCCTTCTTCCTTTTATGATAATGGTCTCTTGTAATTATTATCTATCATTTAAGAATGTCATATACAGATGTCTCACATAGCTATGAACCATAGCTACTGAGATGTCAGTATAGATGATAAACATTACTTTGTATGGTTATATAAATTATATAGTTCAACCCTCAAGAGACTCAAATACCTTTTCAGACACTTTGCATGTAATTTGGATACATGAACAACAGGTGGCAGTTTAGTTCCTTGGGTAAGTGGTTTAAATGAACAAATTTAAACTAAGCATGCTTACCATAGACTACAACAAAAATTACAGATTCCAGGACTTTATACTTTCATAAAGTGTATTACACTTTGCCAGTCTATATTATGTTAAATAATATATTCAGATGCGCTGGAAGTTCAGGCATATAAAATAATTTCAAGAAAACAAAGTATATAATTTGTTATATTTCAAAAATAATCTCTGTTAACTACAGTTTAGCTGAAGCTTGGTGTCATCCTTAGCCTATATTTAGAATGCTCCTTTATATTTCACTCTAAATATTTTAAAATGAAATTCCTTCCTGACACATGGTTTCAAGATTTCTATTTGACTTACCAACAAAAGAGCTCTTTTTCCTCAAGTGGAAGAGCTTTTATTCTTCCCCAATTTTTTTCTAAGCTTTCAGGGTAAGGACTTCAAGAATGAGAAAAGCGTGGGCAAGACCATTTCTCCTTTTGAGTTCCCTATCTCTAGCTTTTCTGCCTCATCTCAACAGAGAAACTATCAAGCAATAATATGTTACCACCGAAAGCACAGAGTCCTTTAATGTTTTTTGCTATTAGAATGAATTAAGTTTTCATTCTACATCCTAAAATGATAGAACCATCCCTCCTTCTAATAGGTATTTTCAAAGGTAGCTGCTGGGTTAGTGTAACTTGAAACTTACATGTGATGAATTTCATGAGCAAATCCATAGACCTGCAACATCCACACAGTTCCTCTGCCTTGGATGGGCTCCCTTTTTTCTGTGCTAAGAGCTACAAACCTAAATGATAGGTTTTGAAAGTTGCTCAATTGGTACTGAGCACAGGACGAGAAAAGAATTTTTCTAGACAAAGATTAGGGTAGAAAGAAGAGATTTATTTACTTTTTCTGGACAAAAAAAGAGCCAACATCAAGAAGGAAAAGAAGGGTGTGTTAGCCTAGAAGGCCAGTTATTCAGACTTTTTATTTGGGAAATGAAAACTGGGGATGAAAGATGTCTGATGGCTGTAGTTAAATTAACAGAGTGTGGTGACTTTTCATATCTGCTCCTTCTATTTGGTGCTGGGCAGATAATAGAATGGGCTGTGTGAAGCTGTTGTATCCATTTCTCTTCTTTCGTAGAGATGGCCGTTAAGTGATCTTGCCTTAAAGATATGATTTTTTTTGTAGGTTTGAGGCTTAGAGTCCATTCTCTCTATTGTTTATCCAGGAGCTTTTCAGGAATCACTTGGGGCTACTGGGACATGTTCTAAAAGACAAAGGAGCTGGGGAAATGTAAAGAGAAAGAATTTAGATTTCATTTTGCTCTGTAGCTCTCCCCAATGGTTTGTGAAAACAGAAATCTGCAGGGGTTGGGGGGCTGCCGGCAAAAGGCAGAGAGAAGAGAGAGATTTTATTTTATTTATTTACCTATTTGTTTGTTTGTTTGTTTGTTTGTTTTGAGTCAGAGTCTCACTTTATCGCCCTTGGTAGAGTGCAGTGGCGTCAGAGCTCACAGCAGCCTCAAACTCCTGGGTTCAAGTGATCCTCTTGCCTCAGCCTCCTGAGTAGCTGAGACTACAGGCAGCCACTACAACACCCAGCTATTTTTTAGAGACAGGGTCTCACTCTTGCTCTGGCTGGTCTCGAACCCATGAACTCAGGCAATCTACCCACCTCAGCCTCCCAGAGTGCCAGGTTTACAGGTGTGATCACCGCACCCGGCCTGCAAGAGATTTTAGATTGTGTTGAAAAACTATGAGTTAATAATATTTTTTTTTGCTTTAAACACAACAATCCTTACACTAAACTCACACCCAAACAGCAAATCCAAAGAACCTACATATTTAAGCACTTTTATAGCAAAATGTTCAATTGTTATATTACAGATATGCTGATATATTGCAGTAAACAACGTCTACCTTGTCAGTCAACTAAAGACAGCACTGTCTAGGTTTGGCACCATGCTAAGGACTGTGAGAACTCAGGAAAAATGTAAACCATGGTTCCTGCCTCGAGAGGTTTACTATCCAGTTTAGGAGATAAGATTGTTAAGTGAAACATTTCTATGTTAGTATAATATGTACATAAGTACATAGTCAAAAGAGTGATTGCAGATACAATGAAGGACAGTGGATTATAGCAGACAGCAAAGTTTCATGGAAGAGAACTTAAAGGATGGATAGATTTTATATAAATATATACAAGAGGCAAGAATAGTCCAGGAGGAGAGAATAAGGCTCACAAACGCAGAGTGGTGAAAATGAATCTGGTAGGACTGCAGGTCAGATAGGGACTTCCCTTGAAGAAGCAGAAATGAGTATGGAGAAATATAGCCAAGTTACCAAGTATATTATACATTGTCTTAAAGGCACAGAGTTTGCAAAAGATGATCAGCTTATAATACTTTTCATCTTCCCCTGTACGGAGACTGGACTCTTCATAGTTAAAAATGAACATGTGAACAACAGAAGGTCTGTAGTTAGGATTAGTGACAGAAGAGAAGTCAGGGGTGGGGAACGGAAGAGAGCCAGCCATGAGATGGGAAGGAAAGAAATGGACCATGACCTTGAGAAGGTAAACCAAGGAGAAGGAGCAGAAAGCCGTTAGCTCTAATAGAAGCCAAAAAGAATTGAAAAAGGACGATGGGTTCTGTTTGGCATGGTGAGTCTTGAAGGGTACAGAAGAGACCCCAGAAGATGCAGTCCCAGAGAGGAAAAGAATTAAAGGAAAAGATATTCCTGCCTCTTGTAGCAGCTGAACACAGCCCATCAATAACATCCGCGTCCCCAGGTCCAATGTGGCACCTTTTATTTTTCCTCCAAATGTTCAGCAACATTTATCTTCCCTTTTCACAGATTCTGCATTTAATGACTGTCACATTGCTCAGGAAACTTGATTGCAACAGTGTCCTTTCATGGGCACCAGTCAGAGGCTTATATCAAAGCCCCTTGCAGAAGACAATTTTCAGATAAGATATGCCCTTGTCATATCTGCAGCAAGCATCTGTCAGCCTCATCGTAGTCTGCATATAGAGAATTAGTTTCTAATCCTTAACACTCCAGCTTCCTCATGCTGCTCCTCTTGAGTGGATGGAGACGTGAAAATTAAGCTTAGTGTATTTGATTTGCATTGGAGTAATCACCTTACTCCCCATAAAGTAACAGATAAAACAAAAAATATTTTCCAGATTCACCAGCTTACCTATCACCTTTGAGGATGAGAAAGAGAGAGAAGCTATAAAGTGCCTTTCAGCAATAAGAAGAGCCACATTCATAAAACATGTTGATTTCTTTCCCACTACAGAGTTATATGCAATATAACCTGTAAAAAAAAAAAAAAATAGATCAGAGAGTTCTGTCATTTTCAAGGCACTGGTCTGGAAATCAGCAAACAAAAGCTCAGCAAGATATCCTAAATCCTCTTTACCAGCTGAGGCAGTGAGTTGTAAATGAAAAATTAAAGAGATAGGATGTTCAAGTAATCAGAGAGCCTATGTCAGCTCCTTACCCCTGGGTTGTCAGTCCAACATCATGGTTTTTTAAATCGTAGACTGGAAATTTTGACTTCAAGGGTTCAAATCTTAGGCTTGCCAACTGTTAGCTGTGTGACCTGGAGCAAGTTATTTAAGTTGTCTCTGAGCCTCAATCTCCTATGTAAGATGGAGATAATAATATTTAGCTTACGAGAAGGATTCAATGAGTCAATGTATTTAAAATACATATCATAGTATCTGACACATAGTAAGTGTTCCACAGAGGTTATTATAATTTCAATTTCCTTCCAGCCATACTGCTGTGCTCAGTTTCATAGATATCAGCAGATAACTGTAATTCTGATGCTTACAATTGACAATTTCTATTTATACAAAATATATTCACTTATATCTTTGTGTCAAATGTAGCAGATACTGTTATACCAATACTTCTTCACCCTTGCCACTTCAGTGTGTGGCACCCCAACTTCATACTGCCAGCACCTACATTTCCTTCTTGGAGGTCTTTCCCTGGGTGCCAATGCCCAGTTTGCCAACCTGTGTGGCAGGTTGGACGTGGTGAGAAATTAATGGCTCTCAACCAAAGACTGATAGGAGTTGGTGTCTCCTCACCAGTCAGGTGAGATAATTCTGAAGCAAACATCCTACATTGCCTTCCAGACTTTCCTATGAAGCCTTAAGCCCCAGCCACTCACTGTGGTTAGATAATTCTCTGTTTAAAACCTGCCACTTCCTTCCCTGTCTCACTGCCCCATTGGTCTACCAGTATTTCCTTCAACTCTCAAACTAGTTGCACTTGAATCCTTGCCTCAGAGTCTAAGATCTTCTCACTAACCTATAAGATAGGTAAAGAGAGACATCATCATTTTGCAGAAGAGAAACTGAGTTGTGAGTTAATGAAAGAGCTGGGCCTACAACCCAAGTTTCTTGACTACTTAAGTTCTTTTCCTGTGAAACAGAGTATGTATTATAGCTTTTTCCACCTCACGCAGACTAACAATGTCAGTAATTCCCCTTCTCCTCCTCCTCGCTGCATATCAATTGGTTCCCAAGTCTCTCTGCATCAAACAGGAAGGGGTCTTACTCCAGCTGATTCATGCTAATTGAACTTCCCCATGCATATTTATCAGCTTGTTAACTGTATGATCTTAACTAACCATCTACCTAATGAATACTGAATTATCTGTCAGGGTCCAAAAGTGGACTGTTCTGGAAAAGATCATCAAGAGAATAGCTTATAGAGAAGTTCTCAATTAGCTAGAATTGATTTTTTTCAAAGTAACACTTAGGAGAGTGGTTACACTGAACACAAATTCAGGTTCCTTTTTTGAGTTAATCTCAGGGTCTTATGTATACACATCAATTCTCACTAGATTGAAAGACCTACAAAAGAGCTGCCTGCTGATAGTTCCTTAACTGATAACTACTGGGTAGTAAGAATTTACTGATATTGGGCAGCGCCTGTGGCTCAAAGGAGTAGGGCGCTGGCCCCATATGCCAGAGGTGGCAGGTTCAAACCCAGCCCTGATTAAAAAAAAAAAAAAAAAAAAAAAGAATTTTCTGATATTTATGTGAAGCATCGCCTTTTCAGGGCCTTCTCTACGTTCCAAATCTCTCATCCAAAAAGGAGGTACCCCCATAAGTCTGGGTACCATAACAGAAAGGCTAGTTAAATTAAGTGTCTGTTAGATATGGAAACAAGAAGATTTGGCCCACGGAGGCCTCTTATTTGGAGAGCCTCCTTAATTAATGGCCATCTGGTCCCCCATGAAGGACTGTAATTAGGGAAACAATGTAGGAGCAGATACATAGTAGAAACTCATCTGTGCTTGCCTTCCCTCCAAGATATTTAGTACTCAGGTGAATGGCAAGGTCACACTGGGCTATTTATATTTTTCATTAAAAAAGATTTGGGCCCAGAGGTAGGTAGGGATAAAATAAATCACCGATTGAAGCAAGTGGCAGACACAAAACTTCCTAGCATCTGAATACTCCTCGCTGAATCTCTGAATCCGATTCAGCATGGATCTGCTGTTTTCATCGTCCTTGTTTTTTCTAGTTGATTTTAGCCTCTGCGTGAGAGTAATAGAGGATCCCTGCAGCTTCAGGACAGATAAGGAACTGAACAAAACCTTTAGCTTTGTCAAAACGATCTGCACATGTGTTTTTTACTACAAACCTGAGGGGAAACTCCTATTGTGGTTGTTTGTTAAGATAATAATCAAAGAAAGAAGTGTTCTTCACCCAAGCTCCCGAAGAGCATCTGCTGAGTTAGAGATTGTACCAGTTGCAATGCTCAAACCTCGGGATGTGACCAAACCATACATTTGAGAATACACATGCAAAACAATAAAAAAATAAAAGGAACTGTGCCTTACCCCCCCCCCTTCTGTCTACCTTATCTCCTCCACCTGTAAGACCTCTAAGAGGAAAGCCTTCAGAGTCCTGGGAATTAGATACGGGATACTCCTGAAATTGGAAATGAGAGTTGCAGGAAAGGGGTATCCAAGCCATTGATAAGCTTAAATCACAGCCTACACCTATGGCTTTTATATATTTCTCTTTAAAAAGGTAAAAAAAAAAATAAGAGCATAATTTTAGAACAGTGGAGGGCAACATGAAGCACATTGTCAGCTACATGCTGTCTTTACAGTGACTTGAATGTTACTGTACAGAGTGACCTTTCACCTTTCCCAGCCTCACCTGCCCACAGCAGCAGCATGGCTTACTTGCAACATAGCTAAAAATCAGGAGCGAAGCACAGAGGGTGTCTGAGCACTGAGTCTGTGCATTTTAACTCATGTGCTTCTTTTCAGGGGAGGCCTGATAGGACCTGATTCAGAATCGATGCAGTTACATTTTATGCATAATTCTAATCAAGTTTTCATGTCTTGTTTCCAGTCTTACCAAAGATTAGAGACATCATGTTAAAAGCTGGACAGTGGATGTTAAAACAAGGACGACAGAACCCTTACAGCAAGAGGGGCGAGAGAAAAACTAGGGAAAAGATGACAAAATAACTCTCTGTAGACAGAGAACATTTAGTGTTGGAGAAAAATATTCTTATAGCCTGTAATAGGCCCTGAGGGCAGCACTGGATATAGCACATCGAGAAACTACAAATCACAGCATGGACCCTGAGCCATCCATCAAGAAAAGATGAAATTTCGCTGAGTGTGGTGGCTCATACTTATAATCCTACCATTC
Source organism: Arctocebus calabarensis (assembly GCA_963573935.1). NCBI lineage: Eukaryota > Metazoa > Chordata > Mammalia > Primates > Lorisidae > Arctocebus > Arctocebus calabarensis. The sequence goes on along the minus strand of CAUYON010064532.1, from coordinate 12,494 downwards.
TGGAAAGCCAAGGCAGGAGGATCACATAAGCTTAGGAGTTTGAGACCAGCAAGAACAAGACCCCATCTCTATGAAAAATAGAAAAACTAGCTAGGTATTGTGGTGGGTATCTGTAGTCCCAGCTACTTGGGAGGCTGACCAGGAGGATCAATTGAGCCTCAGGAGGATAAGAAGAGTTTGAGGTTTGGGGTTGCTGTAAGCTATGATGCCATGGCACTCTACCCAGGGTGACAGAGTGAAGCTCTGTTTCAAAAAGAAAAGAAAGAAAGAAAAGACAAAATGATATTCCATGTATCCTGACTAAAGAAGTGTGCAATACATGTTAAAGAATGTTCTGACCAAAGTGGTTAAATTAAAAATTGTTTAAATGCAAAGATAAACTTATACTCCAGAAAACTTTGCTGTCCAGAAAGATTCCTTTCTTAGGAGTCCCATCTATCATTGAGGTTTCACTCATCATCTAACCTCATCATTCACATCCTTGGTCACCTCTTGGTAGAAGAAGGTGATGATTTTGCCTCTGATACTCCCATTTGCAGTGGAAAATACGTGTGCATGGTTTTGCCAAGTTTTTCAACTCTTGGAAAAAAAGGGATCTTTATTTTTGATTAAGTATTTTATACGCTTCTGGGGTTCATAAAGTATCCTCATTCTTGTATTAACAGTGGATTTGCAATAAACATCTAATGCAAATTTAGACACCAAAAAAAGTGAAGGAAAATTATCCACAATGCATCCTTGAAGTACAATGTTGGTCCAAATAGATTATGTGGCAATTAGTGTGATTTCTCATCTGTACATTTGGTACTCAATTTCCATTTCACCTGCAGCAACAGCACCTTTGACAATTTGTCTGACAAGTCTATAACTTACATTTTCTGACATGCTAAAAAAAGAAAAAACTGAAGCTATGGTTGTAAGGTATAATTCAGAAACTTTGGAAAAGAGTAAAAATAATGGGCCCAGAGCACGAGAAAAGATAATTAAGCTAAAGACAGAATTGTATAGCTTAGTTCTAAGAGTTAAAGGCTTAAAAGGTACCTTTAAGGAAGGGCAATGCTGCAAGAAATATTGAGGAGGGGAAAAATAAGATCAAGATGGCAAAAGGAATTTGTCATGGATTTCCCAAAAAGTGAAAGGGTCAGATTCCAGAGGGAATAACCAATGCAAGCCAGATAGGGCAAGTATGACTAATTCTTTCTGTAGGGGTGGTGGATATAGGGATTAGAGAAACAAAAGCAGTAACCTTTTAATAGGTATGGGGTTTTAGTGTTAAGGAGTTCAGACTAGGAAAAGTAGGTGAACTGCAAAAAGGGATAAGTATAGACTGACAGAAAAAGAACCATCAGGTAAACCTAGATATAAGGAGAATTACCTAGGATGGTGGGAATGTAATAGTATTTCAGAACTGTGCTTAGCCAGGAAGCATATCTTCCATTGCACAAACAAGTGATGGAAAAAGAAGGAAGAAAGAACAATTCTAGGAGAGAACAAATGCATCGGGGAAAGCCACTTTGGGGTATACATTTTGAGGGAAGGGTACAGTTTGGTCACCAGACTTTGAAACATTGCTTGACTTCCCTTCCCATTGCCTTAATCATTAATGGAATCTTTCCCATCACTCATGAGTAACCTGTAGGCCTAAGTCTATTTCAAGTATTTCTGTGTAAGGAAGACATATGGGGACCAGGGCTCCTTTGAGGGGTCTCTGTGGAGCAGAGAGTAGGATCTGTTTTCCATAATGGCTGTACTAATTTACATTCCCACCAGAGCAGACCTTATCAAAGAATTCCTGTGTTTAGCTGTTCTGACTTGTCTAAGAGCTCCCCAAAGGACTGAAATAAGGCACTCATCTCCACTTCACCTAATTCAGAAACCACTCAGGGTGTAAAAGTTAGGGATGGTTGCTCAAAAACATTGTAAGGCAAATTAAAATTCCTTACCCTACTGGGGGCACTATTTGCAATTGTCAAGATATGGAATCAACCACAATTTGCTTATTCATAAATCTATTGATGGGCAATTGGGCTGTTTCCACCTTTTGGCTATTGTAAATAGGGCTGCTATGAATATGCATGTACATATACTTGCTTGATTACCTGTTTTCAGTTCCTTGGGTTAGATGCCTTGTGTGAAATGGATGGAATTGTGAGCTCATTTGGCAAATCTATGTTAAATTTTTGAGAAACCACCAGACCGCTTTCCACAGCAGCTGACCCATTTTGAATTCCTAACAGCAATGTTCAAGAGTTCCAGTCTCTCCATATTTTTCCACAAAAGACTGCAGATATCACTTCAACATACTGATTTTATCTCCTTTGGCTATATAGCCAGTAGTGGAATTGCTAGGATATATAGTGGTTCTAATTTTAATCTTTTTGAGGAACTCCCCACTGTTTTCTCTAATGGCTATACTAATTTACATTCCCACCAGAGGTATGGAAGAATTCCCTTTGCCCCACACCCCTGCCAACATTTATCTTTTGGATATTTTCAGTAGTAGCCATCCTAGCTAAAGTAAGTTGATACTGTAGTTTTGACTTCCATTGCCCTAAAGACTATTCATATTAAACATTTTTTTCATATGCCTGTTGGAAATTTGTATGTCTTCTTTTTATTTTTTTGGCTGGGGCCAGATTTGAACCCACCACCTCCAGTATATGGGGCCGGCGCCCTACTCCTTTGAGCTATAGGCACAATCCATGTATGTCTTCTTCTTTTATTTATAATACTTTTTCATGAGTTATACAGTCTTGGTAACTATAACTTGTATGTCTTCTTTTGAGATATGTCTGTTCAGGTCTTTTGCCCATTTTTTAATCAGGTTTTTTTTGTTGTTGTTGTTGGTTGGTTGAGAGTTACTTGAATTCCTTATGTATTTTGGTTATTAATTCTTTAACAGAAATATAGTTTACAAATATATTCTCCCATTCCGTAAGTTGTCTCTTTGCTATGTTGATTATTTTCTTTTCTGTGTATGTGTGTGTGTGTGCATACATATTTAAAACTCATGATCAAAATGGAATACATGCTACGACATAGATGAACATTGAAAATGTTATGGTAAGTGAACGAAACCAAAAACAAAAAGTCATAGCGTATGATTTACTCCATTCATATGAAATAGTCATAATAGATAAATCTATAGAGATAGAAGGCAGATTGGTGGTTGCCAAGGTCTGATGTAGAAGGGCTAGGAGAATGAGGAGAAATGGTTTAACCCTTCTCCTCACTCATGGATGAAGGGTTTTGCCCTACAGTGAGGCGAATGTTTTACAACCAGATAGAGGTGATGGTTGCACAACATTGTGAATGTACTAACTGCCACTGAACTGTTCGCTTTCAAATGGTTAATTTTATGGCACATGAATTTCATCTCAAAAAATATTTTTTAAAACTTTGCTGGTGCTCAGTACGTGTTCTAAATGTTAATTTTTTAAATAGCTTGCTCCTATTAACATAATTAAGAATACACAGCTTCAGCAAACCGAAAACAAAATTAGCCAATTAGCAGGTGCAGGAATTGAAAACAGTAAGGTTGGAAGGAATGCTGACAATTAAAATTACAATCAAAACACGGTCTAACTTTCACAGCCAAGAAGCCATTCACAGATGCCTGTCCTTGGTTTGAGGCAGCGGAGATATTACTCAGACCTTTCAGTCAAGGCAGGACCAGGAGGAAATAATTCTTTAATTGCATGTCTCAAGGAGTTTTTAGCTCCTTTTTCTTTCTGGAGAAGATAGGTGACTATCTTCATTCTGCTATAGGAGAACCTCCAGACAGGCAGCACTAGGATTTAGAGGCAATTGAGAAAGACCGAGATTTCTCTGCTTAAGAGGACTCCTAGAGAAGGCAATAAGCAACAATGTGTTTTTAATGAGTAGTATAGTGAAATAGATGGTAAGTTTGGGGATTAAAAAGACCTGAGTTCGAATCCCAACTCTTCCCCTTAATAGCCATGTGACCTCATGCTACTTACTGAGCCTTCTCAAACTTCAGCTCCATCTTCTGTTAAATGTGGATATACTCTCCAAGATTGTTATAAGGATTTAGTGGAATGGATATAAAATGCCCAGCACAATGCCTGGCCATCGTAGGTACCCAAGAGTAGTTATTTTTGTTCAGTCATATAATAGATGCTCTCTCCCTCCCACATCACCTTCCTTCCGAAAACATTAATTAGAATTGGTTGATGAGGAAGGATAGAAAACCAAAACTTCAATCACAAAAGCTACCAAAACAATTACATGGATGATAAAGTACCCGAGCCAAGGCTTTCTCAACTGGTAAAACGTTCTGTAAGGAGAGATAAAAGTAGATTCCTTCCAAGAAAGACCAGCAGAATGAGAGAAAAATGAGGCTGATGGGAAAATCTACTCCAGAATCCTTGTCTTTTCTGTTGGCCCAAAAGAAAACAAAAGTAGGTATCTGTATTCAAAGGAAGCTCAGATAGTGGATGAATCACAATGAAATCATTTGAGCAGGAAGGGTGTTTTTTGTTTTTTTTTTTATCCTCCTCAGAAAGCTCCAGGATTCAGAATGCTGTAGTGACCAATAAGAATGTGTGTGTAGATCCAGACGAATGTTGGTTCAAATTCCACCTTTACCCCTTACTAGTTTTCAACTTTTGGCAAGTTTTTTTTTTTCCTTCTCCAAGGTTTACAGGTCTCATTTGTAAGTAATATTACCTACTTGGAGGATGGTTGTGTGTATTACATAAAATGTAAAAGTGCTTAGCACAATGCCAAGCACACAGTCAATGACAAGTAAATGTTCAGTCCTACTCTCTTTCTAGCACATCAAACTCTACCTTATCTTATAGATAGAAACTCCTTTTTTTTTTTTTTTTTTGCAGTTTTTGGCCAGGGCTGGGTTTGAACCCGCCACCTCTGCCATATGGGGCCGACGCCTTACTCCTTTGAGCCATAGGCGCTGCCCAGTAGAAACTCCTTTTTAAAGATGAGGCTGTCATGAATGTGAATCATTATTTCTACCTTTCTTCTCATTGGAATTTCCACTTAAGAGTCCCCTACATGAGGTTACATAGGTCCCTATGGCTTTCTTTTCATTTAAAAGTAGAGAGACAGAAGCTTCTGTCAGCAGAAAATAGAACAAATTAAAAGTTAGAGGACTGAGATCATTTCCACTAATTATCATACCATATTTCTGGGCCTGTGTTTACATACAGTGAATGAGGAGGTAAGACTTGAGCATCCCTTCTGGTTTTAAACTTACATGAAACTAAATATTCAAGCTAACAGTGAAGGACAAGTCACAACTTTGCTAGCAGGAAGAAAAAGACCACGGGCATATGGATATTTGAGGGAGCTTGAGAGGTCAACCAGTTTGCTTAATCCAAAAGGATTCAAGCCCAGCACCTGGGATGGAGATCCCATACATTCCTTACTAGCTTTTGCTAAGATTGTTTCTCCCTAATAGTAAACCTCTGTAATGTACATGCATAGAATAAGTAGAACATGCAAATGTCATAAATGTATAATGGTCACCATGTTAATGCAATGAATCAACCTATATTTTTAAACATGATACTGGGTTATATGTTATGGAATAGTTTGGGGGTATTCATAAAGGGGGACCTAGGAAAGAGAATTTTGAATTTGTTATTTGGTTTGAAACTTAGCTTTTAGGGCTGAGGGTATTTTCTCCTATTATCAACCCTATGTAGTTAAACTTTGACCCCTGTACTTTGGAAGGTGTAGCACAACTAAACTTACAAATATTCCTAAACATGCATACACAGACATGCATGCACACACACACACACACTCCTTTCCTCCTAAAGGAGATAGGGTGTATTTCTCAAATTAACCAGTAAAATTTGAATTCAAGAATACTTTTGTTTGAGACAGAGTCTCACTCTGTTGCCCCAGGCTAGAGTTCCTTGGCCTCAACCTAGCTCACAGCAACCTCAGACTTCTAGGCTCAAGCAAACCTCCTGCCTCAGCCTCCTGAGTAGCTGGGACTACAGGCCTGTGCCACAACACCAGGCTAACTTTTCTATTTTCAGTAGAGTTAGAGTCTTACTCTTGCTCAGCCTGGTATTGAACTCCTGAGCTCAAGGGATCCTCCCACCTTAGCCTACCAGACTACTAGGATTATAGGCATGACCCACTGCACCCAGCCTAATTCCAAGAATACTTCAGTCATCTTTATCCTGTAAGTCAAGAAATTTACCAATACTACCAAGAGTAGACCCCCTAGAAGGTTAAAACTTAGAGAAGGTCACTAAGGGGCAAATTCAGTCTCAAGATCAAGAACAGAAATGGGGTAACTATTGCTTCTATCTCCTTAGTTTATGAAGAAAGCAAAACATCTTCAGACTATTAAATAGAAGACTAAATGCCTCTGAGGTAGCTTGCCCTCCTCTTTGGCCCACGTGTATTACTATAGCACTTTCTCTACACAAGGCAATATGTATCTAGAAACTCAATGTCATACATAATCACCTCCCTGAAGAAACCTGCAATACAGCTAAGACTCTGTGCCTACATGTGAAAGCATGGACTACAGGAGCTAATAGGGGTCTTTAAAGACCATCTAAGTCCAAGATATTTTTTCTTTTTTTTTTTTTTTTTTTTTGAGACAGAGTCTTACTATGTCACCCTCGATAGAGTGCTGTGGCGTCACAATTCACAGCAACCTCAAACTCTCGGCTTAAGTGATTCTCTTGCCTCAGCCTCCAAGTAGCTGGGACTACAGGTGCCTGCCGCAACACCTGGCTACTTTTTGTTGCAGTTGTCGTTGTTGTTGAGCTGGCCCAGGCCGGGTTCAAACCCTCCAGCCTTGGTGTATGTGGCTGGTGCCGTAACCACTGCACTACGGGTGCCAAGCCTAAGTCCAAGATTTTTTTTTTACACTCGTTCATAGAGCTCATAGGCTGCCACAGTAGGGCTTCAAACTGCCACTGGAAAGGAGTATAGGGGAGTTCTTTGCATGCAGAAGACCCTAGGACCATGTTCTTGAGTTAAAGAAACTTTCCAATCCTATTGAGGTCACTACGAAAATTTTTGAGACAGACTGTGTTATGGTCCATTATTTCACTTCCAAGAAACACAGTCGACAACCTCCTTTCTGATTCACCCCTGCAAGTTTCAACTTGTTTGGCTTATCAGCGTTGTAGGGAGGTCTTCATATTTCTTTCCACCCACACAGATTTTCTTTCTTGATTTGTGTGTATCTCAAAACTTTCATAATAGCCCAGGTATTAGAGTTCCACATATATTGTTAGTAAAAAAGGATTCCATGACCAAAATAAAAGCCTGAAAACTGTAGTTCTGATTCAAATTCTTCACTTCAAAGATAAAGAAATGGAGATTCTGAAGAGTCCACCAATGCTTCCAAAGTTTTGCTATGTTTAACCAAGCAATGAAGTGTTAAAAAGAAGAGAATACATATTTCCTTGTGACATCTCTGCTACTTTCCAGTGCCAAATACATGTAAGTCCTTAGAGGCAAATCATGCATGTGGGTACAATCACAGGGGGGACATTGGTGGGTAAGGACTGTGTCCTAGGAGAGATTGGACTTGAACTCTGCTGTGGCCTATGGAGAGGATTTCAAAAGTGTGAAAAAGAGTATCCTGGCAAAGGTACAGTCTGAGTAGAGATGCAGAGACACTGATAAATCTGGGAATGATCTTTGTTAGCTCTTCCTCATGGAAATGGTATGTTCTATGTTAAAGATTTTTTTTTCTTTGAGACAGAGCCTCAAGCTGTCACCCCGGATAGAGTGTCGTGGCATCACAGCTCACAGCAACCTCCAATTCCTGGGCTCAAGCGAGGCTCCTGACTCTGCCTCCCAAGTAGCTGGGACTACAGGTGCCCGCCACAACGCTCGGCCATTTTTTGGTTGCAGCCGTCATTGTTGTTTGGCGGGCCTGGGCCGGATTCGAACCCGCCAGCTCAGGTGTACGTGGCTGGCGCCTTAGCCCGTTGAGCCACAGGCGCAGAGCCATATGTTAAAGATGTTAAATGGCATTGAGATGAACACTATGGTAAATTTGTGTAAGACAAGACACAATAAGGAAATGAAACCAAAATGCATGAAATGAAAGAAGTTGATTACTCACAGGTCCCAGAGAGGTTAGAGGTGCAAACAGGAGGCTGGTAGGGAGTCTGGAGGTGGCAGGGCACTCAGCCAGGGAGTTGGGGGGGGGTGAGGGAAGTGCATGTGGGGCTATGCCTTTATTAAGTTCCCTGAGCATTATTCCTTAGGCTTTCTTGTGAGAGCTGTGGAATGGCTAATTTAAAGAAAACGCATACTTTGGTGTTGACCTTTAGATTTGGTCACAGTCAGCAATTGGGTGATATGTCAAGTCTGGGGTTAGCGAGATGAAAAATTAGAGGGGCAATATAGTAAACAACCATACAGGGAGAGGAAGTTTTAACTAGGCCAAAAGCAATGGTACATGGCTAGGTTACAAACACTTATGTCAGGAAAAAATGGATGGTAAAGCAGCAACTATATGAAGAAATTTATAGCTTGGTGCCGGCCATGTACACCCAGGCTGGTGGGTTCGAACCCAGCCCAGGCCAGCTAAACAACAATGACAACTGCAACCAAAAAATAGCCGGGTGTTGTGGTGGGCACCTGTAGTCCCAGCTACTTGGGAGGCTGTGGCAAAAGAATCACTTAAACCCACTTGGGAGGTTGCTGTGAGCCGTGACACCAGGGCACTCTACCGAGGGAGATATAGGGAAGCTCTGGCTCAAAAAAAAAAAAAAAAGGGCGGCGCCTGTAGCTCAGCCAGTAGGGCGCTGACCCCATATACCGAGGGCTGTGGGTTCAAACCCGGCCCCGGCCAAACTGCATCAAAAATTAGCTGGACGCTGTGGCGGGCGCCTGTAGTCCCAGCTACTTGGGAGGCTGAGGCAAGAGAATCGCTTGAGCCCAAGAGCTGGAGGTTGCTGTGAGCTGTGACTCCACAGCACTCCACCAAGTGTGATAGAGTGAGACTCTGTCTCCACAAAAAAAAAAAATAATAATAATTATGACATGGTGCTGATTACCTATGTTTCCTGCTCACCAAACTTTTTGATTCCCATTCTGACAAAATTCATTCCTCTTATTTTTCACAATGATGCATCTATTAGAGGATTCTAGTAAATTAGCTTCGGTATGGGTCCTAATAAGCGGCAGTTTCTATAATTGGCATAATTAGTTAATTTTTGTGTTTCTCTCCAATGGCACATTTGGAGATAAAATACCAAATTTTATCCCATATACCTAATTACCACAATTTGTAGGGTTTTCTGATTATCTGGCTAGAGTGGCTATAGTCTTCTCATAATATCTGGGTACCCACTCCCCGCATATAATCCTGTTGAACTGTCATGATCCCAAAGACCATTCATTCTGGAAGACATCGTAGTCCCATTTCTATTTAAAAGATACCAAAGAAATAAAATATTTATGTTGCTTTTGGTATGAATAGTGTCAAAGAATACTATAATAAAATGGGTCTAAATAAATTGGTTAAAAGAAAATAAAGGTTGGGAGTTGATATTATTGCCCAATAATAATGATAGAGTTGCTTTACTTTTTTTTACCATACCTATGACATAGTGAGAGGTCTATTATAACAATTTCTGTCTAAATGAAATGGGAGTAATATAAGGAAGGTGATATATCCAAGGTCATGCTACAAATGAATTATTGAGTCAAAGCTAAAATTTTGGTCTCTTCATCCTTTTTTTTTTTTTTGAGACAGAGTCTTACTATGTCGCCCTCGGTAGAGTGCTGTGGCATCACAGCTCACAGCAACCTCAAACTCTTGGATTTAAGTGATTCTCTTGCCTCGGCCTCCCAAGTAGCTGGGACTACAAGCACCTGCCACAACACCCCGCTGGTCTCTTAATTCTTACCAAAGATTCCTTTCTCCAAAATCGCCCTACTGTGAAAGATTTTCCCAAGTCTAATAAAACTGCTTAAGACTTTTTTCCATCCTCTCTCCTGCTCTTCATGGAGTAACCAGGATTTGCTATGGAAGGCAAAGTTTATCTCCAAAGATAATTATTATAAGAAATTAACTCGTATGATTATGGAGGCTGAACAGTCTGAAGACCTATAAGCTGGAGACCTAGGAGAGGTGATTATATAGTTCCATTCTAAGTCTGAAATCAGGAGAACTGATGGGCAAGTTCCAGTTTAAAAGCCTCTGTCTTGACATGGAAGAAGAGCAAGTGTTTCAGTTTGAATCTGAAGGTATGAAAAGACTGATGTCCCAGCTCAAGTAGTCAGGTAGGAGGAGTCCCATTTTATTTGCAGGAGGGTCAGTCTTTTGTTCTCTTCAGGCCTTCAACTGATTGGATGAGGGCCATCCTCATTACACAGAGCAAACTACCTTATACAGTCAGTTCAGTTGTTAATCTCATCCAAAAACACTCTCACGGACACACCAGAATAATGTTTGACCAAATATCTGGGAACCTCATGGCCCAGTCAAGTTGACAGATAAAATTAACCATCACAGCAGGAATGGAGGAAACTCTTCTCCTTGTCAAGGGAAGATAGGACTTAGGGAATCATTAGTCCTTTGTACTTCCATTCAGAGATAGACCCACACCTCTATGAAGGCAGGGTTTCTTTGTTTCAATAGATTTATAGAGTACAACTGCTTTTTTGTTACATAGATGAATTGTACATTGCCCTGAAGTCAGGGCTTTTAGTGAATACTGCATGCTATACCCAATAGGAAATTTTTGATCCCTCATTTCCCTCCCACCATCACACCTTTTTAGTTTCCAATGTCCATAATACCCATTTGTGTATCTATATACATATACATATAGATATATAGATGTACCCTATATATACCCATCATTTAGTCCCCCTTAGGAGTAAGAACATCTGGTATTAGTTTTTCCATTCCTGAAATACTACACTTAGGATAATGTCCTCCAGGTCATTTTTTTTTTCCTGTCTCTGCTTTTTCTTTTCTTTTCTTTTCTTTTTTTTAATTAAATCATAGCTGTGTACATTAGTGCAATCGTGGGGTACAATGTTCTGGCTTCATATACAATCTGATATATTTTCATCCAACTGTTTGACATAACCTTCATGGGATTTTCTTGGTTATTGTATGAAAACATGTATTCTGCATTTAGTAAGTTTCACCTACACCCTTCTAAGATGCACCATAAGTGTGATCCCACCATTTACCCTCTCTCCACCTATCCTCCCCCTTCCCCTCCCTTTCCCCTTTCCACATATTCTTGTGCTATAATTGGGTTATAGCCTTCATATGAAAGCTAAAGATTAGTTTCATAGTAGGGCTGAGTACATTGGATACTTTTTCTTCCATTCTTGAGATACTTTGCTAAGAAGAATGTGTTCCAGCTCCATCCATGTAAACATGAAACAGGTAAAGTCCCCATCTTCCTTTAAGGCTGTGTAATATTCCATGTATACATGTACTACAATTTATTAATCCATTCGTAGATCAATGGGCACTTGGGCTTCTTTCATGACTTAGCAATTATGAATTGGGCTGCAATAAACATTCTGGTACAGATATCTTTGCTGTAATGTGCCTTTTGATCTTCTGGGTATATACCAAGTAAAGGAATTATAGGATCAAATGGCAGGTCTATTTTTAGATCTCTGAGTGTTCTCCAAACATCTTTCCAAAAGGAACGTATTAGTTTGCATTCCCACCAGCAATGTAGAAGCGTTCCCTTTTCTCCACTCCCATGCCAACATTTCTGGTTTTGGGATTTTGTTATGTGGGCTAATCTTACTGGAGTTAGATGATATCTCAAGGTAGTTTTGATTTGCATTTCTCTGATGATTAAGGATGATGAGCATTTTTTCACTGTCTATAGGCCGTGCACCTGTCTTCTTTAGAGAAGTTTCTCTTCAAATCTTTTGCCCACCCTGAGATAGGATCACTTGTTCTTTTTTTGCTAATACATTTGAGATCTCTGTGGATTCTGGTTATTAAACCTTTGTCAGAGGCATAACCTGCAAATATTCTCTCCCATTCTGAGGGCTGTCTGCTTTCTATATTTACTATGTTCTTGGCTGTGCAGAAGCTTTTTAGTTTCATCAGGTCCCAGTAGTGTATTTTTGATACTGCTTCAATTGCCTGGGGAGATCCTCCTCATAAAGTATTCACCCAGGCCAATTCTTTCAAGAGTTTTCCCTGCACTTTCTTCTAGTATTTTTATAGTTTCATGTCTTAAGTTTAAATCTTTGATCCAGCGAGAGTCTATCTTGGTTAATGGTGAAAGGTATGGGTCCAGTTTCAGTCTTCTACAGGTCGCCAGCCAGTTCACCCAGAACCATTTGTTAAATAGGGAATCTTTACCACACTGAATGTTCTTAATTGGCTTGTCAAAGATCAAATAGCGGTAAGTAGCTGGGTTCATCTCTTGGTTCTCTATTCTGTTCCATACATCTATCTCTCTGTTTTTGTGCCAGTACCATGCTGTTTTGATCACTATGGATTTATAGTACAATCTCAGGTCTGGTAG